>LPNX010586599.1:92076-143711 GCA_001517045.1 Pseudotsuga menziesii
GAAACAAATTTTATATAACAAGGACCTAGTCAGGGACTAGGATGTTAATGTCAATTGATCTCCTTCAAGAGGAGACTACATCAACATGAGAAGACCTTTCTTATGAAGATTGAGAAGACAAGTTGAGCATTGAAAAGTGGATCCAGTACTTAATGGTTGAGTCACGAGGACTCAAGCCAGAAGCTCTTGAAAGACCCTAAGGGTTCTAGGGCACATATGGACCATGAAGACAAAAAGGGGCTAGAGTCTAGCCCAAGATGATTTGTCTAAGCCTTCATGAAATATTAGAGGATGATATTTTAATTATCTAAGTTCCTTGAATATGATGATGTACTTTGAATTGGCACATGTGGACCATGGAGACAAAGAGAAGGGCTAAGTAAGTGCCTAAGATGACTTGCTTAAGAAAATGTGCTTATATAAAGTGTCAAAATCCCACAATGAAATTAAAAGGGCCCTAACTAATTTTTTTTATATTATTTGTTGACTCCTTATGAAAGTTACTCCTTGGATTACTCAATGGTGAAATATAAATAAAGAATCCTCTCAAGTGAAAATTATCATTCAATCAATCTTTATCTTTGTCCAAGACTTCCTTTTGGGGTATTCAGTTGTTGCTTATCTTCATCATTAGCATTCTACCATCTTCATCTCTATCCTTCAACATGGAGGTCTGATTTAGCTATTGTTAAGGCAATTGCAGCCCTGTTAGGGCCTCTCTCACTTAGCAGCAGCCCAGTTAGGGCTTGGATTAGGAAGCCGCAGCCCTAGAGGGCTTGTCTTAGCCAGCAGCAGCCCTGTTAGGGCTTGGGTCAGGCATCCGCAACCTTAGAGGGTGTTAAAATTTCTCAGAGGTCTCCACTCGCTCTGAGAATTTCAGATATTCAACACGGCTACAATATTCATTAATTCTATGTGTTGGCCTTCTTTCTCGTCGACCCAGGTTCAGATCCTTAGTCGGCAACAAAAGCCCAAGATATCAGCCCGACAGAGGAGGACCCCATCGGCAGCACTTGCAACGCAGATGCAATCTCAACCGAAATATCTTATTGAGAACTGCCATTCTGCAGTTATGTGGGGATCTCTACTTGTGCAGTACTTTATCATATTACTCGACCAAAGTCGAGGATTATACTTGGTATTCCTTGGCTATTCATTCAAGATAACAGTCTATTTACCAGTCGACATAAATTTTAATATTCAACATAAAAGCCTTATTACAAATTCATTCAATAAGTGGTGCAACACAAACATCTATGAGTTTATTCATAAACAGATACAGCCCCAAGGAAATACAGAATACCCTATCCCTAGTTGGGGCTTGCAGATGACTCTTTTCTCAGCACTTACCAAAGTTTATGTATGTTATCTTTGACTCATACCTTAATGAATATCAAGCAACCGAGCTTTTTTCTTCTTGAAAATAAAAATACAATAATATTGGCTTGTGGCCTCAAGTGAATACTAGACTCACAAGTTTAATACCCGATGCCATAATTATTAACAAAACCTTGAACAGAATACTATATGAAGCTAAGAAAATAATTTTAACTGGCCTACAAAATCATTTTAATTTGCCTACAGCTCAATGTGGTCCTTACTGAAAGTTTCAGTCTTTAGAGGTTTTATATTTTGCAGACTACTTGATCATTTAGGATAAAGGAATCGTAACAATGTATTTCATTAGAACACTATTTACTTAAATTAAAACTTAGGTATCTATGTAAGTGGACTTGATGATGTCAATTGGGTCGGGTCTATCTTGACTGGTTGTGGAATGAAGTGTTATCCTCTCCACCCATGTTCTATTCTCGTAAGTGGCATGTTGAAATCATTATGAGTATATTGTTGTAACGACTTTTGAGTCATATTGTTGAGTTGGCCTTGTATCCTTAAGAATCTAGAATTTATCTTGGTACCATTTGAGAGGAAGTGCCCAAGGGTTCGGGATAATTACCTGGAAAAAAAATTGGACCTGATAAACAAACCCAAATCTGAGGCACTAAAAATTTCAAAGACATAATACCTTGGTCTCTTCTGAAGAAGCTTGAGCACACCTGATTTGGATGCCATGAAACACACCTCCAGACCTGCAACTGCTGCAACCTCTGCTTTTGAAGATGGATAAGACCATGATTTCGACATTCCTGAGGCTCTTCCTGTACAGATTCCTGTAACAAAGCTCGTGGGTTTGTAGACCAATGGAAACAATAGGACCCCATATGGAACAAAAAGAAGAAGAGAAGTTGGACCTTGAAATCCTTGAATTGCAGAACGGATGAGGATGCAACAGCCCAATTGGAGATGCTACGAGAATCATTTTGTTGTTGGGATGGTGGCTTCCTGAAATATCCAATAGAATAGGAGAAAAAGACCCAATTCAATACATGGCCTAAGATTGAAGATTAATTGAAGAGAAAGCTCGCCAACAACGACCTAATTCAATAAATTGGATTGAGGTTGTGGTACCCAGCAAGAAAAATGGCCTGTATGGTGAAAACCAAGTCAATAAATCCGCTGGGAACTGAATAAATGAAAGATGGACAAATGGGACGCACTAAAAACATTAAGCTAGTGCAGATTTAGGCTGGATAATCTCAAGAGGCCCTCCACTCTACTCGTCTAGTTGTGGATAAACTTTTCAAAAAATTATAGACGTGATATATAATTGTTAATGTATTCATTTGGAGTGTGCCCAGATGAAGCACTCCACTTCTATATTTAATTCAGGTTTGCTCAACTGTGTTTTGAAGAAATTACATTCTACTTTTCAAACTAAACTCAGAAGCGGGTACTCACTACTTATCCCCTCCGCAGTCCCATGCATACAAACTAACTTTTGACTGGGACTTTTTGAAACAGTGAAATCAGACTCACTTTTTGAAACAGTAAAATCAGAGTTACTGTCTATCCCAACTCCGCAGTGCCTCATATATAAACTCACTTTTAACATGGGAAATTTTTGAAACATTGAATTCAGTGTTACTGCCTCTCCCAACTCCGCAGTCCCACACATAAAAGCTCACTTTTAACATGGGAAGATTTTGAAACAGTGAATTCTGAGTTACTGCCTATCCCAACTCCGCAGTCCCACTTATACAAACTCACTTTTAACATGGGACAATTTTTAGACAGTCAATTCGGAGTTATATATATAGAGGTTGGGGTTTGGCACGACGAAACTTGCAAATCGAACATTAACGTTCATTTATAATGGTTGTTATATGGATTGGTTCCCCAATAACAAGAGCAAATGCCATAGGGGACATGGCCACTAACATTGTGGCTAGTTATGAAGAGAAGTGTTTTTGTAATGAAAGTATTTGGTGAAGAAGTTGCTTTTTGTACTTAATATGAAGCTAAATATTAAAAGTTTAAATTGGATTATCAAAGCTTTATGAGATAACTTAGATATATTTGACAACTAATTTTATTTTATTAATGTGATAAATTAACAAGAGTTCTATATACATTTCAGTTTCTTTGGTTGAAAATAAAGAGAATATTTTTAATAGCAGAATTAACTTCAATTTAAATAATGGTTTAACATCGTATTTATTTTTTTTTTTTTTAAATGAATATAATATAATATAGTTTTTTTCTTATTAATATAAGAATTATTAATATAAGAATTAAATGGTTTTATTAATTATATTTTCTTAAAAATTGAGAAACATTTATTTATAATTTTATTTAATATATATATATATATATATATATGAAATCTTTGTTCGTCAATTTTATGGTCATACATTTTGCAACTTCAACTTTGAAAACAATTCTCAGTGAAGTGATTTGTAATATATTTTAGAGTGAGGGAACATGATTTGCTGAAAAAATTTATTCTCCTACTATGACATAATAAAGCAATTTTCATTTATCTCATAATTTATACACAGAAGTTAAGAAATTTTGTCAATTTAACCCGATATGTCAATATGGATAAAAATTAGGATTGTTGAGACTTGCTTGACCACTTAAATGCATACTCATACAATAGCAAACCATGGGCTTGACTCTCCGAGGGAGTTACTTGGGGTTATCAAGAGAAGCCCATACAAAGGTTTCAAGACTTACATGTTTTGTTCAAGCGAGGGCACAGTGTGCATTGATAATTTTAAGACCATTTTGAAGATTCTTCATTTGCCAATGCAAAGCCATGAAAAAGGTTATGATAATATTGTACATGATTGTTTTTCAGAGCATATAGCATATGATTTTGTTTTGAATCATACCATAGAAAAGACCATAACTGGGAAGAGAATTGCAAAACCTGATTCACAATCTTCTACCAAGATAGGAATATTATTGTTGTTGGAAGCCATTAGTGTTGGGTATTAACTGGGGGCACCGCAACTTTTCTAGAGGGATAATTTGATTTATACATGGCAGGACATTAATTGTCTGCTACAGTCGCTTCTTTTTCTAAGTAGACTTAACATCATTCTACATGTCATACAAGAGTTGGTTTCTCCCTTTCTTTGTAAAGGCAGTCATAGTCAAAGTAGCAAATAGTAGAGCAATTAAGTTCGTACCTGACAATAAATTTTGATGGTGGTTCAAACTGGTGAGAAGTTCTCTGAAATTTCTTAAATAATAATGCAGTATTGTCGACTGCCTCAAAGTCAAAAGTTGCAAAGAGATGATAGCCTAAAAAATGACGCCATATTGGCAAACTAGAAAACACACACATAGACAATGGGAACCACCCACCAAATTTAGAAATTACATCCAATTTGAGGCTCTTGATACATCTATAACACAAAATTATCCAAAGCATATGTTATCCAAAGATGCTTATATAATTTTATCAAAATCAAAATTCAAGACTATCCAAGCCTTAAGGACTTCCATATTTGGATCTACAAGGCATAGCGCATACTTAGATTTATCTGAAAATGCTTACATTCTTTTAGCAAAATCAAGATTCAAAATTGTCCAAGCCTCAAGGGCTTCCATATTGGAATCTGTAGACTACCGAATTATTTCAACTATCAACCAGTCGTGTTGGGCTTTTTAAGCTTAAAGTAAGCTATCGAGATTCTAACACAAACTTTAATTATCACCATAAGAGCTTACCAAGACATTGTTAGCCCATAACAGGAAATATCGCATACTCTGCAATGAGGCTTCTAAAATTCCAAGACCCGCAATGGGATAATCTTCTCGGTTGTAATGGCAGAGAAATAGTTTCCAATAATCGAAAAAATGTGAGCAATCCTGGATTATATTAAAACTTCATCTATTTTGGAAAACATGTCAACTTGTTAGATTGTAACACCGACTAATGATAGTAGTTATATCGTGCCAAATGCCCTAGTTTGATCTTATCCATGTGTAAGGGGTTTCAAGTTCGAGTTCTCACTGTAGATAAGGGAAGCTGCTTAAATAACGTAGCCTAATCAAACAATCAACAATTGATTCCCATGACAGACTTCATTTGCGGGGAAAAAAGGAATTTATGGGTATCAACCTAGGTTCCTCATATTGCAATATAAACTTGCCACTTATGTAAATGCATTGGATACTAAGGACTATATTGCATGTGAAGAGATGAAATCAAGTCCACGAGATTAGAAACCATGCCCGCTAATAAGCAATTAAAAATTACCAAAATCCACTTCTAACCCATTAGCACACAAATGTTGAAATCGCATCCTATGCAGGTGATTTTTCATCAAATGCAATCTTAAGGACGTCGATATCCAAGATTTCATAAAAAATAGAACACGGATCTTTCATACTCAACAATAAATTTTGATGGTGGTTCAGACCAGTGAGAAATTCTCTGGAAATTTCTTAACTAATAATTTAGTATGGCCAACTGCCTCAAAGTCAAAAGTTGCAAAGAGATGATAGCCTGAAAAATGATGCCATGATTTTAGGATCAACCAACCCTTGGGGTGCACGATATGGATGCTTAGCTTTAACGGTTGAATGGCCTTTTCCATGGAAACCCTCATTCACCATCGTGCTAGAGTAATGCAGTAGCAGATAAAATTTAATGCATTGAAAATAGATGATGTATCAAATATAACAAAACCTTAGCCATCGAACCCCAAGTTTCATGCAATGGATAAGATGATGAAACTTAAAATTTTATCATAATGTGATATATTATTGGAGTGAACGAGTTTTTGAACCCACGATGAATCAAATAAGCCACGAATAATTGAATTTAATATATGAGAATGATTTTTATAATAAGAGAAAAAGACCTCTTATAGATCTAAACACACCATTTCAATGGAATGGTGTGACCCTACGATAATATTACATTTAATAATTAAAATATTTCTTCTTTAAATACTTAGATACATAACATTGTCATCGTCTTTTAGAACGCTTTGTCCTCAAAGCAAGGGTAAGGACAAATAGTGTTGACTAAATTGTTCCATCTCCCATGATGCATCTTCATCTCGAAAACTTTCCCACCTAATGAGATATTCCTTGAGCGTTCAAGAACGAAGTGTTCTTTCTCTGGTTGCAATAATCGCCTCTGGTTCCAAAATGACCCTTCCTTCATCATCTAACATAGGAAGTATTGTTTGCACTGTTTGATGTTGCCTCAACATTTTTTTGAGACATGATACATGGAAGAAATTGTGGATACGACTTTTATCGGGTAAGTGTAATTCATATGCAACTTGACTAATCTTCTTTATGATCTGGTATGGTCCATATATTTTTGGGGCCAAATTATTTTTTCCTCCTTGTTTAAGAGATAACTGTTTATAGGGTTGGAGTCTTACGAATTCCCAGTATCCTACTTCAAATTCTCTCTCTATTCTGCATTGATCTGCTTATTGCCTCACACGGTTTTGTGTCGTGACTAAGTTATCCTTGAGTAATTTAATCGTTTTTTGAGTTTTCTCTAGTTGTTTCCTTACTTCTGGAACATTAGTGTCGTTTAGAACCTGTTACCAACTAAGTTGCATTAAGTTGGATTTCTAAACGATCCACCAAAGATGAACAATCACTTGTTCAATTTTTCAAGTTCAAAAGTCCTTGAAGGCCTTCCTAGGCCATTTTTTAAATTTTTAACATGTTCATATCCCATGGGGAATTGTAATAAAATGAGTTAGCATAATGGCTTTATCTAAAAAGTTTGGCTTCTTAGGACTTGTTCATTAATGCATTATTCTAGGGTGTTTTTTCCTTGTTAATTATTTATTGTTTTTAAGCGATAAATAATTTTCGAGTTTTTCACCCAAACCTCCAAAGCTAGGATAATTGCATTAATTAATTAAGCCTTAGGAGATTATTAAAACCTATGTGTCGATGTATATTACTATGCTAATCATTATTTTGAGTCATTATCAACATGTCCTAAGTCCCCCATAGGGATTTTTTTCATTTCCAGAAGAAGAAAAAAAATTCTTGTTTTTACAGGGTTATTTTTTATAAGTTAATTGTAAAAATGTAAAAAGTCATAAACGTGTGGCTATGAGATTGTTTTTGTCATGGATGTGATCATTTTCTAACTTAGAGCACCCACTTAACTTCTAGACCCACTTTCCTAAGTTTTCGAGTAATTATTCAACCCCAAAATTAATAATTACTCGAAAAACCCAAAAACCCAAGAAAAAATGAAATATTAAAAAATTCGGCAATTAAAAAAATAAAAGATAATTGCCAAAAAAGAGTTGAGTGACTTGGAAAATCATTTTGGAAAGTAGCCGAGAAAGAGAGACAAGTTAGATGTTGCCAATTCAGAGAGTTTTTTTTTTATTTTGGAAGTTTCCTCGCCAAGTGGGGGCACAAATCCCAAGAGAGATGGAAGTTTGGGTGATGTGAATGATTTTTGGTGATGTGGATTCCAAAGTTTTGGAAGTTGCTTCTCCTTTTTCCTTTATCCAACTCATTCCAACCTTTCTCCAACCCACAACCAACTCACTTGGAGCTAGCACATCCTTGAGGAGATGCATTCCCCTCTCTTTGCAAGATTCCTATTTAAGCAGACAACCTCTCTTCATTCTGGACGGATGATTTGGGCATTGAACCTCTACTCTTGTGATATGTAATTTCGATTGTTGAGTTAATAAAAGGCTTTGGAGGCTAAAGCAAGTGTGCTCTATGGTGTTTGGATGTGTTTTCATTGGTAATATTGAGGTAACCTGTGGATTTTCTTAAGCTTGTATGTGTTCGAGATTTGTTGGTTTTGAATATAATTGTTTTTCTGATAAGATAGGAAGTAGTACTCATGTGATTACTTATTATTGAAAAATTCTTATGAGATTATGATTCTAGTTTGATTTCATATTCTTATTGAGCATTCATTATTAGATAAACACCGACATTTAATCCCCATTTGCAAGGTTTTGTAGATTTCTTTTACAGGTTGCTTAAGCTGGAGTTTTGGATGAGCGTATGAGCTCAACCTTCACTCCAAGTATCTTTTGAAGAGAGAATTTCATCCCACCAGCAACACTTCGTGGATTCTTTCTTGCCTTTATTTCTCCATCTTTCAAGCTTGGTGATGCCCTTCCGTCACAAAATTTCAAGTCTTTTGGTTACTAATTTCTTTACTTTGCATATTTAAATCTCACTGAAGAATTGGAATATCTTAACTTTCTAATTTACATATGCAAGTTTTAAGTTTCAGATCTAATTGTTAAAGTTATATTTTAAAAGATTTGATTACAAGCAAGTACTAGTTTAATTCCTAAATTTTGCTATCTTTAAAGTACTTAAATGTTCTTTATCAAATTTTTATGTTTTAACGTGATTTCCCATCATATTTAATAAAAATTTGTTCGTTGTTTTGCAGCAAAGATTGGTTTGATAAAGAGGCATTCCGACGAAATTCTGAAGATCTGAGTCAAACCATAATCCCCTCTTCTCATACTTCTTCCATTGGCCATTTATCAAAGCCCTTTAATTGTAAAAAGTTGTTGTTCCTATTCTACAAAGGAACACAAGTACTTCTTTCTTCTAGTCATTGTAAAAAAAAGAGAAGCAAGTGGGCAGCCAAGTTCCCACACCCCATCCCCCCAGGGGGGATTCGCACTGTTTCGTTTTTTTCTTTCTCTTTTTTTTACTATTCTTAGTTTATTTTAAGTTCCTAAAGTAAAACTAACCCAATCAGGTTGTGTTCTCGGTAACAAGAGTATCGGCATCGATATTTTAAAAACTCAAACTTAGCCTTAAAAAACTTAAAATATCCAAGACTTCAAGGCCTCGTATGCTCTACACCGCTGCAGCTTGTCTGATCAATTTGTTGTATCAAAAAGGGATACGAGTTACTAGATTTAATAGGAAAATCCACACAAGTGATTTTCTCTAGAACTTGGGCGGTTGCAAAGGGTAACTACTACATAATCAGGGGCTACTCCAAGCAGGTTCATCCTCGCCCCGTTGGACACTTGGTATTACCTCTTTAGCACTCAGTTCGAAGGGACTTGACTTGTTGGGCCAAACCCACAATTGACCCACTCCCTAATTACTCACTTAATAATCCTAAAACTGACCAACTAAGACAACTGCAATACTTCACGAGACTTCACTAACAACCCTTTACACAAGCACTCCACTAGCACTTGTCTATTTTTGCAATCTAGCTTATTTTCTTTATTAAGTTAATGATTGTGTTGTGTGGAATGTTATTTATGCTAGTTAATTAAATATTTTGCAGTTATCTTTGTTTCAAAGTTTTATTGTATCTCATCTCCTAGACTAATTGTTATATTATCATNACCCCTGTTGGCTTCGCTAGGAGAGAGCCTAAATGGAGGATTCAAGATCAAGTGACAGCACTTGACTCTTGCTTGCCCCCAAGGTCGCACCCAGTGGCTTGAATATTTATGCCATGTGACCCGAGGTGCGAATAAGGCAAAAACATTTTTTTGGCTCCAACTGTGGGACGTGTGATTGATCTAAACTTTGTGAAAAATGATCATATAAGAATCCTCAAATCTCTGGTTCCTGCACAAAACTTAGATAAGTCAGTCACATGTATATATAATCAAATGAAATAACAAGTTGCAATCCATAGTACAAGATAATATACAACAAAATAATTTTTATGAAAATAATCTATTATACAAAATTTAAGCTAGAAAATAAAATGCAGAGGAAAGCTTAGAAATTCATGATACAAATATGCCCCCTGGGCATCAGATGTTGTCACTGAAGAATAACTTCAGAAGCTACCCATTTACTGGCAGATTCTGCTTTTCATCGTCCATGTCGCTTAAATGAAATGAATTTACACAAGCTATGTCATGAATGATATAGGGACCCATCCATAAATTGTCAAACTTTCCATGTTTGCCAGGCTTTTCTCTCCACTTGTCCCATAGCATTATTGTATCTCCCTTCTGAAAGGTTCTAGGTCTAGATGACTTGTCAAAATTTCTTTTGACTTTGTCCCGACTTTTGATATTCTGGTCAACTGCCCTTCTCCTGACTTCATCCAACTCTACCAACTCATGAATCCTGCTCTGATAATCATCCTGATCTGATCCTGATTCTTATAGAACCTGATACACTTGTAACTAAAGATGAATTGGTAAGGTCACATTCATGTCGTGGACTAATTCAAAAGGATACTTTCCTGTTGCACTTTTCTTGGTGATTCTATCTTCCCACAATGCAAACTTGATTTTACTATCCCATGACCTCTTATTATCTCCAATAATCTTTTTAGCGATGGTCATTAAGTTTTTGTTGCTTGACTCAACAAGACCATTTCCCTGGGGATAGTAATTCGAGGAATGGGATAGGATGATACCATACTTGAAACAAAAAGATGACATGTCTACTGAACTGAAGGCTTTGGGATTATCAGTGGTTATCTTAGCTGGCACCCCAAATCTAGTAATGATTTTGTCTTCAAGGAAATCCATTACTACCTTTTCGGTTGCTGCTTTAGTAGGTATGGCCTCTACCCACTTGGTAAAATAATCGATTGGGGTCAAAATCCAAGTGTAACCATTACTTGAATTATCCTTAAACTTACCAATGAAATCAAGACCTCATTGTTGAAAAGGGGCTTGGACTACTACTGGCTTTAAAGGTAGTGCAGCAAGTTTTTGTTTTCTTGTGAATAGTTGACATTTCTGGAAATTTCGAACAGACTTGTGCACATCAATGAATAAGGTGGGCCAATAGTATCCTGCTCTAAGAATTTTGTGGGTTGTAGTTTTGGCAGCAAAGTGACCACCACAAAATCTTGAGTGAAATTCTTCTAAGAGTTTCTTAGACTCTTCTTCATCTACACACCTAAGTATGAGACCATCCGGGTTTTTCCAACCCAAACCATCTAGAGTAAGACAATACTTAGTGGCTTCTAACCTTAAATACCTTCTCTTGTGGCCAACTAGATGTTCAAGAAAAGTCAGGTTGAGGAGATAGACAATTATATCTAAATACCACTGTTGTTGTTGAAGACGTTGAAGCTCTGCTGAACTAGATGAGGCTGATGAACTGTTCTAACAAATCATACATAAGGCCTGCTCATTTCTCTCAGTCATCATCTTAGCGAGACATTGACCCTTGATTAACTTGGTGGGTTTAATCTCTAAGTCATATTCTTGGATCTTTGATACCCACTTTCCCCTAATACCAAGGAAATATTACTGAGATAGGATGTCTTTTATTGGTGAATGGGGAACATAACCAACTACTTTAGAGTACCCAACATAGGTTATAAAATGTTTCAGGGACTTGACAAGGGCATAGACCTGTTTTTCCATTATAGTGTACTTTAGCTCTGAATTATGTAAGGACCTACTCATAAAGGAAATTGGTTGTTCCTGACCCTTTTTGTTCTTATGCAACAAGACTCCGACAATAGTATCTTCTGAGGCAAAGGAAAAAATCTGGAACTCTTTGGAATAATCTGGTCTAGTCAGGACTAGGGACCTTGCTATGAAACCCTTGATGTTTCTAAAGGATTCATTTCCCTCACTATCCCACTCAAACTTAACATCTTTTTTAAGTAAATTCTGCATGGGTTTCATTAACTCAGCTAAATTCGGTATGAATCTTTTTATGAAATTGATTTGATCGTTAAAAGACTGCAAGGATTTCTTGTTATGAGGTAAGGGAACCTTCTTGTTTGCTTCAACTCTTTCAAGGTCTATATTCACACCATCTTTGGAAATAATGTGTCCAAGCAACTTGCCCTCATCTATACCCAAGACTGACTTGGCAGGATTCAAAGAAATACCAAACTTTCTACATATTTCAAACACTTTCTTGAGATGTCCTATATGATCATATCTTTCTTTGGAGAACACCGTAAGGTCATCTTGATAGATTTCAATTATCTTTCTAATCAACTCATTGAAAGCATAATCCATAGCTCTTTGGAAAGTTGCACCTGCATTTAGAAGACCAAAGGGCATCCTTGAATACTCAAGCATTCCCCAAGGTGAAGTGAAAGTAGTCTTATGTCGATCTTCTTTCTTAACCAAGACTTGGTTATACCCAAAGAACCCGTCAAGCATAGACATCATACTTGACCCCGTCACCCTTTGCAATAAGGTTTCCATATCTGGAAAAGGATAGTTATCTTTTATGCATGAGATGTTCAAATTTCAGAAATAATGCATATCCTCAACTGTCCATTCTTTCTTCTGACCACCACCAAGTTTGAGCACCATGATGAATGTCTTGTTGGAGCAATGATGCATGCTGCCAACATTTTCTATAATTCTTGTTGGACCATGTGGGCTAACTTGGGGTTTATTCTTCTGAGCTTCTGTCGAAAGGGTTTAGAATCTGGTTTTAATGGGATTGTATACTAAAACAAATCATCTCGATAATCTTTAATTTCATCATATGTAAAAGCAAACACATCTCTAAACTACTTTACCAACTCAATCAAGTCATTTCTCTCCTTCACAGAAGTCCCTTTCCCAATTTTTATTTTTCTTGGCTCTTCTTCAGTGGCAATGTTTATTTCTATGTAATCCTCTAGTTTTTTGTTTTCTTTATTCTTACACCCGTCCTACCTATTTTCCCATTCTACCACCTTCTGAGGAACAAGATTGCTAGGTTGCTCATCTTCCTCCTTGTAGGATTCTTCCTCCTGAAAATTGTCTTGAAAGTCTGAAAAATATTTCATGTTATTGATGAAGTTTATAATCTGCTTGTCATCTTTAAACACTTGCCAATGGTTTAAGTTATCTTGGATAGAGGGCCTAAAATTTATTTCAAATTTCCCATTTCCCTCTATCAACTCTTCAATGAACTCTAAGGTAGAAGCTGCCACTACTAGTTTGTTTTCCTCACTGTTTTCCAGACGAGGCACTGCCATGAGGTCTAAGGCATCGAAATAATCCATGGTGTCCCACATAGCATTCTTATACATTTTCAGTCTTCCACATTTGCAAGCAAACAAATTCTTGACTTGGGAAACAACCAAGTCTGAATTACCTTTGATACTTAACACCTTAATTCCCATGTCCTTTGCAAATTCAAGCCCTAGAAGAAGTGCTTCATACTCAGCTACGTTATTAGATGCATCAAATTCAAGTCTATAAGCAAAGTTAAACTTCTGGTTTGATGGTGAAGTTAAGAAAATCCCTGCCCCTTTTCCTGACTTGGAAAAAACCCCATCAAAACTCATCCTCCATAGTTCATCTACTTCTTCATTCTTAGCTTTATCTCTGATGGGTATAAGGTCGTTAGCATAGATGGCATGGTTTCCTAAACTATCCGTCTCATGGATGTATTCATTATCAGGCTCCTCAGGATCTTCAACATGATACTTCCTTTCCTTTTACCTATACAGTTTCACATGTGCATCTTCAGAAGCTAGAATCATGACATAGGTCCAATCCATTTGGATAGATCCACCAAGGGATGCAGCCCACTTCCTAGACAACAACATTCCCCATATATCAGGTACATCTATGACTACAATGTCCATGGTCACACCAATGTCTGGGTAGGCAGCTAACTTGATTGGAAAATTCAAAATTATACCCACAACATGAATTTCCCTTGAGTCCATGGCACACACATTTTGATACAGTCTTGTTATCTTTAGACCCATTTTCTCCATAACTTTCTTGGTCATGATGTTAGAGGATGCACCCAAATCAAGCATACAATTGTGCAGCATCCTATCATTTGCAATCAACGAAATGTAGAAAGGAGGATGATCTTCTTTGTTGGGATCTATACTATGCAGAACAATAGGAATATCTTCATTGAAATTATTTTGTTTCTTAGTAGGACTCTCAACCGGTTTGTTCACAGTTGTCTCTTTTGCCTTGTTGGATACCTTCTCCTTAGTTTTTTCAGTAATTGCTTCTTTAGGTTTCTCAACATTCTTTTCCTTAGGTTCCTCTAAGGTTTTCATGAAAATATCTCTTTGACTAGGAGTTTTTAGGATCTCAATTACTAGGACAAAGATTTTAGCACTAGACAACCAATTACCCAAGTCAATATTCATATCTACATGGGGAGAGTTTTTTTACCTTTGGTATGTGTTGATTTGATTTAGGTGGGGTGACACTCCTTCTTCTTTGGTAAGCCATGCCTTTATACTGCTCAAGTATAGGTTTTTCACCAAAAATATTTGTAGCATTATCCTTCTCCTGACTGTACTCCCTTGCTTGTTTCCACTTTTATTTGGAGATGGGATGGACCGTCCTGGTATTATTTATGTACTTAGGATATCTAGGATAAACCACAAAGTTGCTTGTCTCCATCTGTTCCAGTTCCACGATGTAGCAAAACTTTGGACAAGTAGATTATTCATGGAATTCTTCACAAGGTCTGCAATAGGGAGGAACCTCATCAACCATGTTGTTTGATTCAAGTTGGTTAGGAGGTCTCTGCTCTTGGGGAGGATACTTCTTCTTCCACTCTTGATTTGGCCTTGGTTGAAAACTTCCTTGATTTTGAGCAATGTGAGTTTTCTCCATGGTCATCAATCTATTTTGGAAAGCATTCAGTTGGGAAGTGTGGTTGACCATCATTTGTTTCATCAATTATGTTATCTCCTTGATGGAATCCTTAGTCTGATCTCTATCTTCTGGCTCAACTGCTTTTCCCTTGGAATCATTTGATTTTGAAATGGAAACACTACTTCTAGAAAACCCACGTAGATTGGATTTTCCTAATGCTTGCATGTTTCTGTCTATTTTTTCAGCAGTTTGCATAGCAGACTGAAGGGTTGTTGGCTCCTTGTCTCTAAGTTGGTATCTCATTTCTCCTTTAAAGGCTTCTATGTAGTAGATGAGAATCGATGCATTTGGAGGTTTAATATCTTTATGCAGTCTTGAAACTAAATCATTGAATTTTGTATTAAACTCCTCGATTCTCTCATTTTCTTTCTTCTTAGTCTCAGTCAAGGCAACTAACAGGTGTCGGTTCTCTTTCTTATCACCCCATCTTGAATTGAAGGTTGTCTCAAACTCTGCAAAGGTCTTGAAGCTATTATCGGCCATATTAGAGAACCATTCAAATGCATTAGCTTCTAAGGATGAGGTAAAGAGCCTCATCTTTACATCTTCAAAATTCACATTATGGCACCACTTGGCATAACACTATGCAAAAACTAATAGATGAGATTTAGCAGTGATAGCATCATTACCATGGAAAGAGGGAACCTTCTCAATGGCTTTATTAGGGATTTGATGAGGATAACCAGCAATGGCAGTAAATTCCAAGGGTTTAAAAAGATCGCTCATGCTGGTAGGTGAATTACTTGATTGAGGATCAACAAATAAAAGGTGAATGTCAAGGATTGACTGAGACCTAAGATTTTCAAGGATCCTATGAGAAGCTAGCTTGCTTTTCCTCCTATGATAGACCTATTCAGGCTCAGGGATGAACTGAAGCAAGCCTTCAGAGTTTCTTCTTTTTGAATGCCTTGGTAAAGTTAAAGATAGTGGAGCTGCCAGATGATCTAAGTAAAATTTTTCAAATTTTAACATTCATCAAACAAAGCATAAACACAAAAAAGGAAAACTCAAAGTCGTATTCCAGGAATAAAAAGACTTATCCCCAGCAACGACACCAAAATGTTGCCCCCTTATTCGCACCTCGGGTGACGTGGTAGAAATATTCAAGCCACTGGGTGCAACCTTGGGGGAAAGCAAGATTCAAGTGTTGTCACTTGATCTTGACTCCTTCGTCTAGGCTCTCTCCTAGCGAAGCCAAGGGGGGTGGTCCCTAGTAAAATAAACTATGGTGTTTAATCTATGATAATATAACAATTACTCTAGGAGATGAGATACAATAAAAGTTTGAAACAAAGATAACTACAAAATATTTAATTAACTAGCATAAATAACATTCCACACAACACAATGATTAACTTAATAAAGAAAATAAGCCAGATTGCAAAAATAGACCAGTGTCAGTGGAGTGTTTGTGTAAAGGGTTGCTAGTGAAGTCTCGTGAAGTATTGCAGTTGTCTTAGTTGGTCATTTTTAAGATTATTAAGTGAGTAATTAGGGAGTGGGTCAATTGTGGGTTTGGCCCAACAAATCAAGTCCCTTTGAACTAAGTGCTAAAGCGATAATACCAAGTGTCCAACGGGGCGAGGATGAACCTGCTTGGAGAAGCCGCCTGACTCTGTAGTAGTTACCCTTTGCAACCTCTCGAGTTATTGAGAAAATCACTTGTGTAAATTTTCCTATTAAATATAGTAACTCGTATCCCTTTCTGATACAACCAACTGATCAGACAAGCTGCAGCGGTGTAGAGCATACGAGGCCTTGAAGTCTTGGATATTTTAAGTTTTTTAAAGCTAAGTATGAGTTTTTTAAATCTCGATGTCGATACTCTCGTTACTAAGAACACAGTCGGATTGGGTTAATTTTACTTTAGGAACTTAAAATAAACTATAAAAAAAATGAAGCAGTGTGAATCCCCCCTGGGGGGATGGGGTGTGGGCACTTGGCTGCCCACTTGCTTCTCTTTTTTACAATGTCTAGAAGAAAGAAGTACTTGTGTTCCTTTGTAGAATAGGAACACCAACTCTTTACAATTAAAGGGCTTTGATAAATGGCCAATGGAAGAAGTATGAGAAGAGGAGCTTCCGGTTTGACTCGAATCTTCAAAATTTCGCCAGAATGACTCTTTATCAGACCAATCTTTGCTGCAAAAAAACGAACAAATTTTTATTAAATATAATGGAAAATCAGGTTAAAACATAAAAATTTGATCAAAAACATTTAAGTACTTTAAAGATAGCAAATTTTAGGAATTAAACTAGTACTTGCTTGTAATCAAATCTTTTAAAATATAACTTTAACAATCAGATCTGAAACTTAAAACTTGCATATGTAAATCAGAAAGTTAAGATATTCCTATTCTTCAGTGAGATTTAAATATGCAAAACAAAGAAATTAGTAACCAAAAGACTTGAAATTTTGTGACGGAAGGGCATCGCTAAGCTTGAAAGATGGAGAAAGAAAGACAAGAAAGAATCCACGAAGTGTTGCCGGTGGGATGAAATTCTCTCTTCAAAAGCTACTTGGAGTGAAGGTTGAGCTCACATGCTCATCCAAAACTCCAGCTTAAGCAACCTGTAAAAGAAACCTACAAAACCTTGCAAATGGGGATTAAATGCCGGTGATTATCCAATAATGAATGCTCAATAAAAATATGAAATCAAACTAGAATCATAAACTCATAAGCATTCTGCAATAATAAGTAATCACAGGATTATTACTTCCTATCTTATCAGAAAAACAATTATATTCAAAACCAACAAATCCCGAACACGTACAAGCTTAAGAAAATCCACAGGTTACCTCAATATTACCAATGAAAACACATCCAAACACCATAGAGCACACTTGCTTTAGCCTCCAAATACTTTTATTAACTCAACAATCAAAATTTCATATCACAAGAGCAGAGGTTCAATGCCCAAATCATCTGTCTAGAATGAAGAGAGGTTGCATGCTTAAATATAAATCTGGCAAAGAGAGGGGAATGCATCTCCTCAAGGATGTGCTAGCTCCAAGTGAGTTGGTTGTGGGTTGGAGAAAGGTTGGAATGAGTTGGAGAAAGGTTGGAATGAGTTGGATAAAGGAAAAAGGGGAAGCAACTTCCAAAACTTTGGAATTCACATCACCAAATATCATCCACATCACCCAAACTTTCGTCTCTCCTGGGATTTGTGCCTCCACTTGGAGAGGAAAGTTCAAAACTCAAAAAAATATATGTATTGGCAACATCTAACTTGTCTCTCTTGCCCGGCTACTTGCCAAAATGATTTTCCAAGTCACCCAACTCTTTTTTGGCAATTATCTTTTTTTTTTAGTTGTCGAATTTTTTAATATTTCATTTTTTCTTGGGTTTTTGGAGTAATTATTAATTTTGGGGCTGAATAATTACTCAAAAACTTAGGAAATTGGGTCTAGGGGTTAAGTGGGTGCTCTGAGTTAAAAAATGAGCACCCCCATGGCAAAAACAACCTCCTAGCCACACTTTTATGACTTTTTACATTTTTACAATTAACTTATAAAAAATAAGCCTGTAAAAATGGATTTTTTTTTCTTCCGAAAATTAAAGACAAACCTATGGGGGACTTAGGACAATGACTAGAATAGTAAATTTCGCATCTCTGTCGCTAACAATGACTTTTGGGAAGCCATGTAATTTGTAGATATTCTTGCAAAATATTTCTACAATTTGTTTTGTTGTGTATGTATTTTTTTATTTCCATGAAGTGTGTACATTTGGTTAATCGATCAACCACTACAAATATTTTGTCCTTTCCTTCCTACGAAGGTAACCCATCGATGAAGTCCATTGATATCTCTTCCCATTTCTAGTTGGGAATGTGTAGGGGGTGAAGTAACCTTGGTTTTTAAATATTTTTCACTTTTGTTCCTTTGGCATTTGTCACATTCTGCCACATAATGATGGATATATTTTTGCATCCCCTTCCAGAAAATTGATCTTCTTGCATTATAGTAAGATTTGAAGAATCCCACGTGTTATGTGGCTGGTGAATCATGGGATTCCTTCATTACCTTAACCTTGAATTTAGAGTTTGAGATTAAAGAAATCCTCCCTTTATACCAAGGGATGTCGTTTTTCCATTCAAACTTGGGTTCATTATTGGAATTGTTAATTATAGTGCTTGTTTTGGGGTCCTTGGCATATTCGCTTCGTATTTCATCTAGCCATTTTGGAATTGCGACTGAAATGGAGTAAGAGATCATATCCTCATATTTTCTGGAGAGTGCATCTACGACTACATTTTCCTTCCCCTTTTTGTGTATTATTTCCATGTTGAAAGCATCGATTTTTTCTATCCACTTCTATTGTTTTGTGGACAAAGTTTTCTGTTGAAGTAGGTATTGAAGACTATTGTGGTCTATGTGGATCATGAATTTTATCCCTAGGAGGTATTGTCGCCACTTTGCTAATGCCTCCATAATGGATAACATTTCCTTATCATATGTAGACTTCAATTCTTCTTGCTTATTTAATTTCATGCTCTCAAAGGCTATCGGGTGTTCATCTTGCATTAGTAATGCTCCCAACCCATAACCTAAAGCATCACATTCTATTACAAATGGTTTGGATAAGTCTAGGGTAGATAACACAGGTGTGGAGGACATAATTCCTTTCAAAGCTTCAAAATACTTGTCCTCTTCTTCACTCCACTGGAATGCATTATTTTTTAGAAGGTTGGATAAGGGTGTAGTTATGTGCTCATAATTTCGGATGAATCTTCTATAGTATCCAGTTAGCCCGAGGAATCCCCTTAACTTAGAGATGTTAGTGGGTTTGGGCCATTCTGTGATTGATTTGATTTTTTCTGGATCCACCTTGACTCCTTCTTTTGATATTACATGACCAATATAGTTCTCTTATTCCTTACCAAATGTGCATTTCGACATCTTGGCGTAGAACTAATTTTCTTTAAAAATAGAGACTACTTGTTCTAGATGTATGAGATGGTCCTTCTATGTGTTACTATATATGAGGATGTTATCGAAAAAAAGTAGTACAAACTTCCTTAGGAATGACTGAAATAAGTTATTCATGGTTACTTGAAATGTTGTTGGAGTGTTAGTTAACCTAAAAGGCACTACCTTAAACTCATAATGTGCTTCATGGGTTCGGAAGTTTTTTTTTGTCACATCCTTTAGCCTTACTCTGATTTGATAATACCCCGATCTCAAATCTAGTTTCGAGAAGTACCTTGCACCTTGAAGCTCATACAACATTTCATCGATGAAGGGAATGGGGAATTTGTCTTTAATAGTCATCTTGTTTATTCCTTTGTAGTCAATGCATAGCCTAAATGACACATTCTTCTTTTGTACCAGTACTACTGGTGGAACATAAGGACTCTGACTTTCTTAATCACTCCACACTTCAGCAAATTGCGGATTAATATTTCAATATCTGTCTTATGATGGTGTGGATACCTATATGTCTTAACATTGACGGGGCTTGATCCAGACTTGATTTCGATGACATGCTCGATCTTCCTTTCTAGTGGTAACTCCATGGGGAGATATTTAAATACCTTTTTGTACTTTTGGATTAGTCCTTGGATCTCTAGTTGACTTGGTTTAACCCCTTTTGAAGTTAATAATTCCATCTCTTGGCATTGTATGACATATGTTGGTGCTCCCTTTCAAATAAACTTCTCCATTTTGTGGGATGACACAATTTGTGTGCGAGGGGGTTGGAACCCATACAACTTGTATTTTTCCCCTTTCCACCTAAACTTTATAAAGTGTTCTTGGTGGTTGCAGGTTAAGTAGGTAACTAGTGTTTACAGCTACTAAATTCCTATTATTACATCAACTCCTCCTAAGGGTACTACATAAAATTCTAACTCAAGGTTATAGTTTTGTAATTACAGCTTAACTTTGGGGCATTTTCCCACTTTTTCAATCTTCTTTCCATTTGTGACCATTACCTTCATGTTAGGCACTGGATATATCAAAAGGTTAAGCCTCTTTGCAAGACTTACATCAATGAAATTATGAGTACTTTCTATGTCGAATAGGACAGCAACATTGTTATTTTTTATATGCCTATTATAGCTCAAAATGACACATCTCTGTCTATGACCACTTTCCCATGATTTCGTCGCATGTCGACACTTCCATGATGACACTTCATGAAAGTCACTGAAAAACACCTAACTTGGAGGACCCATATCTTGAGTTGTGTAACTTTGTTTGACCTCATCTCTATACCACTGGAAAGGTATCTATGTTAGCTAAAACTTTCCAGAAGACACCAAAGTTTGAAAATGCCTAGAAATACCTTTAAAATGAGTTTTTTGATGTGTATGCGAGTTTCCTTAAGGAAAGCCGAGTACGTACGCGACTTTTCTTAAGGAAACCTGCGTACATACGCGACTTGATATATATAATACTCACGTACACCTTCAATACACAAATTTCTACATTGCAACCCACGTATGCCTCCTCGTGTACGCGACTATTGTCTCTGCAACCCGCTCACACCTCCAAAAAAGTAAAA
The DNA here is from genome assembly GCA_001517045.1 of Pseudotsuga menziesii. NCBI lineage: Eukaryota > Viridiplantae > Streptophyta > Pinopsida > Pinales > Pinaceae > Pseudotsuga > Pseudotsuga menziesii. The sequence continues at coordinate 113,512 of LPNX010586599.1, forward strand.
AAAATACGTATTTTGAAATTTGGGTAGTTTGGGTAGTTACGCAACTGACTCCTTCAGTTGTAACTACTTTGTCTTCGACCCTAACTCTTCATAAAGCATATAAATAGAGGTAAGGAGGTCCATGAGAGGAGACTGAAATCTTTGCATTGTTATGCTGGAGGAATTTGAGCTCTCTTTGCCCACACCTTTTCCCTAGAAGCATTCTCCTTGTGTTGCAGAGCTTGGAGGCTGAGTTCATTGGAGAAGAGAAGTAGCAGAACCAGATCAAGGTTTTGTGAGGTGCCGAACTTGAAGAGAAGGTATATTTGTACTTGTTTTCAAGATTAGTAAAGATGTGATGTCCTTATTCTTCCCAAATCATTGTTCAATGTGTGATTGAATCTTTGTTTATGATCATATTTTGATGTTGATCAGATTTTGATGTTAATCAGATTATTATCTCATGTTTATTTGATTACCATTTCTTTATATGTGGTCATATTGGTTTGAGGAAGGTATAATTCATTTTGCGGGTCTCTTGGAGCAAGAGGAGCAAGAGGAGCAAGAAGAGGATTGAAGGGCTACTTGGCTCAACCTTCGTTTGGATAAGGTATGAACCATTCTAATCTATGAATCTTGTTTATATATACTTGCAGAACCATTTGCATCCACCTTTCAACCCCAGTACGTTGATGGCCTCTTAAACCCTAGCCATAGGAAACTTTCCTTTACAACAATTCCCTTTAAGTTTTAATGTTTGTGGTTGGTGTATTCCTGTTATGGTTGTGATTGATATATTTGGTGTTTCTTCATCTTCTAAATTTGACAGAGTATTTTGGATGTCACATGTTTCTTCTATGTTGGATTCCATGCTATCTGAATTGCCTTCCTTCATTCGTTGGGCTTCTAAATTGAGTTTGTTGTCACTTCTTAGATGCGTCGACTTTGGTATCTTGGATGAGCTTTTGATATTTATCATGGTTTTTGTTCCAAGTCTCTTTTATTTTTTCCTTAATGATTTTTGCCTTGCGTCTTCCCTTGTCCATGGTTGATACATTTAGTAGTTCTAGTTCATCCATGATATATGGGTTTAGTCTGTCCACATAAGTTTGTAGATGTTGATTGTCTGTGTGTTCCAGCACACGTGTCGCTAGGGATTCCCACTCATCGGGATATTCATCGACGTCACCTTTCTATTGTAATTTGGTGATTTGTGCAAATAAGTCTTTTTCCTTTAAGTCTTCAAACCTTTTAAAGAAGTCATGTTTGAACGTGTTCCAGTGGAGCGTAGTTTCCTGTGTTGTAACCTTCCACCACATATACCAGTTATATGCCCGACCTTCTAGTTGCATCGAGGCATACTTTATCTTTTCTTCGTTGAATATGATATTGTGTATGGAAAAAAATTATTATGCCTTGTTGATCCATGCCACGCTCTGTTTTGTTTCACCATCAAATTTCGGCAATTCTAACTTGGGATTCATTTAATATCTACCTATTAGTGGCCTTCGAAGAAAGAAGGGTTGTTCAGGATTTGGGGAATGATCGTGATTGGTCTCTTCTTGTAGTATTTCCCCTTTAGGTGGAATTGTCTCGTGATATTTTGTATTTGTTGAACTTGAGGATGGTTTATCTTTCCCTGACACATTGCCATATTTTGTGATGTCTTTTTTATCTAAAAACTGCATGATTTTGCTTAATCCGGTTTCAAAACCTGTAGTAGGGATTTCTCCCCAACTACATGCAAAAGCACCAACCTTAGCTTGTCCATAGCAGAAGGAAAATTTCAATGATAGTAAAAAGAAACGAGATAAAAACAACAATATTTTTAGGGTTTTTTCATATATATACTAATAACTAATGCAAGAAATAACAATGAACCCACCTTTCTTTTGAAGTTGGGCCACCATAGTCGTCCTAGGAAATGGTCCCGCAGCTCCACGGTTTTGATCTCCAGTCTCTTCCACAACTAGTTGTCGGATGGGGGAATGGATCCAAATGGGTACGAAGCAAGATCAACATACACTATGGGAATGGCGTGGGAAAATGTGGGAATAATGGAGAAACGTGTATGATGTGACTAAGGGAAAATGGAAAAAAGTGTTTTGGAGGAGTCATTCACAATGTATTTATAGTATGGTCCTAGGGTTTTTGACCCGTGGTATTTTATTGTCTATGGTATTTATCTATGGTATTTTGACCCATTCTCAATTTTAATTTTTTTTACCCTTTTTGGGAGAGAGTGAGGATAAATCACAATAAATGCTCATCATCCCTTCATTTATGGGAAGGAATAATGATGTTTTGGACCATTTTTAGTGGAAATACAATTGTGAAGGCTAAAATGGAGGAAATAATGGTGGGAATATGATGTATGATTATGGTTTATACCATAGAGAGCTAGGTGAACAATTTTTTGTGTTAATAAATTGCCCCCTGATGTGTGAGGGCAGGAGCTCATCGTATAGCCGATAGACATAATGGGAAAATGATAACAATGGTGGAGATACTGGAGAGGACCACGGAGGAGTGGAGTTTCCTCATTCGAACTACAATGGCTTTTGGTTTTGTATTATTTCTCGAAAATGGATGAGACACATATAATGTGTGACATGTACATGGATGAGGCGGGCATACCCATGCTCGTAACAATGTCAAAAGAATAAATAATAGGGGTAAAGGCTCAAAATAATGGGAGTCGATCAATACATATACAACTGGTGATACATAATGGTGTCCTCAATTGGAGGTTGAATACAATGTTGATATGAAGAACTGATACATAGGAATAATGGCATTCTCGTGGAATGCAATATCATCACAACTAATGCTCTGTTGGATCTGGAGGTGTGCATAACTGATGGAATCAATGAATGAGAGTTAGAATCTCTGTGGTACAATATGCAGCATCAAGTACTGGTGATACATGGAATCATAACACCAGGGCTTCCAAACACTGTCTCCAACGCAACCTGGAAATCACAAGGGAAATGAGACTGTATGGGTCCCATAGTAGACTCACCAATGTGCTAGATTCAAGTGACAACCGGGGTCTTTGACCAAATAATGAATGGACCAATACCATGTATGAATCTCAACGGTGCGATGATGTAGCTGAAGTCGAGCATGTGAGACACAACCAAGCCGAAAGGAACTAATGACTCCTTTCAAGTGGTCCAAGGAACTCATTAATGAGGTGGATGAAACCAGGATACAAGGACCTCTGGGTCTATCCTCTGGAATAGATGTGTTGAAGTCGATAGAGGGAGACTTGCAACTAATAAGGCAATGATGTTTCCTTGATTAGAAGAGCGAGGGGGATAACCAAAGATGTGGAACAATCAAGGGACTGACACACTGAATGGGGGAACGGGGCTAGGGGAGTACGGGGGACTCAATCTTCCTTTGTTCAAAGTATGACAGTAGGGATGACTTGGAAACAAATGAAACTGACTCATGGGAAAGGGATCATAACTGTAAGACTGAGAAGATAACTGCAATGGGAAATACTGGGGGAGTAACTGGAATAGTGATACCCAGGGGATCCAAGGGAGACTCATTGCAGAGTACTCTGAACAAAGGCGATCCAATGGGGGAAAGCTTCCATAATGTGAGATCATATGTGGTGGCGCCTAGCGACATTGTTTGGGCCTTCTTCATAGTTTAAGGAGCACAAAGAAGGGATAGAAGTATGCTCAATATGATACTATCTCATGGATTTTTATAGATCCTGAGAAGTTAAATGCTCGATGGTGATTTCATGTTTAGAGAGTATGAAAACAAGAAGAAGACTCCAGTGTGGTTTCTTTTTCGTAAATAGTCTCCTAATCCCGAAAAAGGATAAAAGTATACAAAGGAGAGCTCTCCCAACCTTTTGGGGAAGAGAGACTTCTTTGCCGTGGGTAGTCCAACCATGCTGAAAAAGGTTAAACCTATACTGACTGGATGGTCATTCAAATAATTTTACGAACATGAACGAAACCAAGTTTGCTCGGCAATATTTTCTTAATGAGAGGGTTGGAAAAGAGCTTAAAGACAACTCATAAAGAGATTTTTCGTAATTTATGGTCCCAATGTCCGACAAAGCATAAAATGATACAAAGGGAAATGTTTCTAGCATGAAGGTGCCAGGGTGGTCCTTTTCTTTTGATAGTCTGTGTAGTTTGAAAAAAGGATATAAAAGAGGCCACATAGACGCCCTTTTAAATAATTTGATGAGCATGAAAGGATGCAAGCATGCTCGACAATCTTTCATTATTTCAAGAGTCAGAAAAGAGCTTAACAAAAATTCTGTAATGGTCAGTCAAGCAAGGAGGAAGTGTTCGATGTATGGAAAGAGGTTATGTTGTGAACATGACTGATAGGAATAACTGAGGAACAATGATGGGGCCTCCTTGTGGGACGATGGATGGCGGTAAAATAAGGCCAATTCTGCAGTATGGATGGAGCGGATAGCCCGTGAACATGTCAGTATGTGCGTGGGTTCATTTTCGTGATGGCACGCAAATCGATGTGACTTCCAAGAAATGGCCCAAAAAATTATCAATAGAACACGAGACATGGGCCTCCTCAAAAGACATAAGGCAGAAAACCAAACCCAATGGTCCGAATGATGCAAAAAAACAGTCGTTGGATGACTCTGTGGTGCACAAAAGAAAATTTAGACCAAAACAAGGCCTATAAACAAGGGGGACCACATGACACTTGCCCTTTTCACTGTGTATTGATGAGTTGGAGTGGAGGACCCCAGAACAATACAACTGATTTCTTTCGATTAGACCAATGGTTTTCCAATCTGTGACTTGTAGGTAAGAGTTCTCATCAAACTCGTCCTTTTCAGTGGATTATTTTGTGGTTTTCCTCACTCTATGGGCCTTAGCCAATCCTGAAGGGTTCTCGGGGCCAAGTCGCACTTTTCAAGGGAAAAGGAGCGACCCAGGTCACTCTTATCGGGAAGACAGGTGCGACCTAGTTGCACTTTTCGGGGAGACAGGCGCAACCCAGGTCACACTTGTTCAGAGGATAAGAGCGACCCAGCCGCACACGTTTAGTATTTTTAGTGAGTTGGGTCACACAAAAGGGCCAAATAGGGGTGACTTGACCCAGAATGAGTTCTTTGTGTATGACTAAACCTGACAGGGACTATGTGTACGTGCAGGATGCCTCGAGTGGCGTGGCGAGATCAATACATTGGGGACCTACGAGGGGAGGTGCATGATGATCCAACGATGCAATATTTTCTAGCTCAGCATGGTCTATAGAATTTTTTCCAAATCCCACTTATTCATTCAAACATTGGGGACCTACGAGGGGAGGGGCATGATGATCCAACGATGCAATATTTTCTAGCTCAGCATGGTCTATAGAATTTTTTCCAAATCCCACTTATTCATTCAACAAAGCTATTGTTGGACAAGCTCGTGAGATTTTGGGATCAGGAGGTAGAGTGCTTTATTATCTAGGGTGAGTGGATAGAGATCACACTCCTTGATGTGTACTTTCTGACTGGATTTCCAATGTTGGGTGTGAGCAGCGACACTACGTCGAAGCTCACACATGGGGTGTCATTGGACGACCTCTGTGATAGGAATTCCTATGCCTCATCATCTATGCACACATTGTACATACTGGTGTGCGACATTGAGAGTCTTCAAACTTGAACGATAACAACGATGGTGCTGCGTATACTGGGATCGATGAGACCGCACAAGATCTCAGGTAGTCAACTCTAGATGGTGGAGCATGTGTTGAGGGGAACCTACTTTGGGTGGCCCTAAATGTACTTAACTATGGTTTAGCGTGGGCTAAACTGTGCTAGCTTGGTGGGAGGGGATTTATGTTTCCCCTCGTTGCTGTGCTCATTATTCTTTGAGCGACTTCCTACACTACAACCACATCTGGAGGTGCGTGAGGGGGGACCTCGCGAGCTTCACATGAGGAGGTGGTGCGACCTCGCAAGCCTCACATGAGGAGGTGGTGCGAGATGATGATTATAGAGGGAGGCAGCTTGGTGGTTTGTTTCTTCACTCGGGAGGTCTTTGCACAGTGGAGGTAGCTTCAAGTCCTTATAGAGGACTATCTGTATGCTGGTATAGATTATCGAGTAGATCTTGAGATGCCTCGACCTCCAAGGCAGGTCTAGGGACTCGATGGTACGTATACATGATTTTTTTTGTGGTTGAATTCATATAAAGTATACTAGCTTAGTGGTAGCCAGCTTGTGTGTGTGATACATACTAATGACATACTATGTGCATGTGCAGATGTGGGACCACGCCCCCCAGCAGGATATCAGATACGTAGGGGCAGGGTGGAGGGTTTAGATCCACCCTCTCAAGGAAAGAGGAGATGCTGGAGTGTTACACTAGACTCACTACGACTCAATGTGGAGCACTTACTGGAGGGGGCTACTAACGACATATGACAATACTTGACGATGACTTCATCACTGCATGCTACAGGGCTCCTCCATAGTGTGTCTCCCTTATGAGGAGGATTGCAGTTGCTCCTGAGTATGTCAAAGCAATGACACAAGGTGATGTGCCTGTGGAGGAGGAGGACTCTGATGAGGAAGAGGAGGACACTGAGGAGGATACAGAGTCCTAGGAGGATGAATCTGATTAGCATCTAGTGATGTTTCCCCCGATGCAGTGGTGCATTGGGATTTTTGTATTGTATGTATGATCAACTGAGAAAGCTTGTGGAGCTTCTCATTTTGTACTGAACACTATGATATGATATATACATGCACATGGATGCACCTTTTTATGTGTTTTGGTGAGTTTTTTATGAGTATTTTGTATAATTATGATGATGCCTATATGATGTATATGACATATGTAGGCATGACAATATGATGATGCATGATGCAGTTTATTTCCTATATGCGATGATTGATGTGCCACTCTAGAACGACATTAGCCATTTGGTATGCTAGACTATTGAGACTTCTTGGAACATGCATGAATGAACTGGATTCAAAATGTCTAACCAAGTGTCTAGTGCATAGGAACTTTCTAAAGAGACAAGGATCATGTACCCGGTAGTAGTTATTCAACTGGGAGTCTAAGAATACATCAAGGTGACGAATTCCCAATTGAAGGGCGGCTATGAGGAGACCAATGACACCGATGTACTCAGTCTGGTTGATGGTAGCAACACCAACAAACATTTCTTCGATATGGATCAACTCATGTGACAGGGAATAAATGACCCATGCAGGCGAGGTGAGATTAGAATACCATCTACTTTCTCCATCAACGAAACCAACATAGCATGGTGAGCTAGGATCCATCTGGAATAACCAAGGAAACAAACTGTGAGATTCGTGGTAAGAACGGTGCAAAACCAAAAACAAAAACTATGACACAAGTGTACTACATGGTGAGCGACATTAGGCATAGAACCTCTTGAGGTAGAGCCCATTGGGGGATTCTTCAAGAGGTAGCCATCAGCATCAGCAAGGATGTATGCCCCCTTGCCGAGACATCAATGGATGACATAAGGGCCATACCACTTGGAATCAAACTTCCCTTTCCCTAACTTATCATTGGCTTGGTCGTAGAGGAGGACTAGGTCCCCCTCGCTAAAGGTGCGTGGGTCAAAAGTGGCTTGTGCATGCTCATCCTAGACAAAAGCAATGTTGGAACAGAGTAGACGTAAGAACCCATGGACTTTTGTCACATAGTACGGAATAAAATGACGAAGGAGGTTGGCCTTGCATTGGAGACTCTACAGTTGGCGCAAAGTACATGGGGGAAGAGATTCATAATGGCTCGAACCTTCAACGGATCCATCACAATCCCTTTGTGAGATACGATGAACCCTAGTAAATGCCCGACAGGGACACAAAACACACACTTGAGGTGGTTCGAGCAAACGTTATATTTGTGAAATCACAATAATACTTGACGTAAGTCATCTAAATGTTGGGAACGCTTCTGAGATCATAGCCATGAGATCATCTAGGTAGACCAAGATAATGTGTATGAGGTCGTGGAAGCAGAACATCATGGACCATTGAAAAGTGGCTCCAACATTTTTAACGCCAAATGGCATAACACAATACACAAACATGCCCCACTGGGTTGTGATCAACGGTTTTGTACTGATCCTCTTTCTGAATTTGAGTTTGGTTATAACCGGAAAAACCATCCATGAAAGAAAAGACTTTGTGGCCAGCAAAGACGTCAATGAACGGAGTTGATAAATTGTCTTTGGGACATGCCAAACTCAAGTCATGAAAGTCAGCATAGACGTGAATGGTACCTTGTTTTTTGTTGATGGGAACATGATTAGAAACCCAAGTGGTATATGCAATGGGGTATATGAAACCTGCTTTGTGCAATTTCACGATCTCAACTTTAACGGTGGGATCCTTTGATGGGTGAATGGGTCATTACTTTTGGCGAACAGGGGCAACATCAATCCATTTGTCGATACAAAGTTCGACAATAGATGGATCAGGCCCAGGAATCTCGGTATATGACCATGCAAAAATATCACGAAACTCCTGAAAAAGTGCTTTGTATGAAGCGACTTCTTCAAGGGAGCAAGACGCGTTGAGTGTAATATCTTCGACTACCTTAGGTGTGGTTGATATAGTGACCTTGATGGTTGGTGAAATGTTAGCCATGTTTCCCTCTTCAAATGCATCGGGTGTCGGAATGGGGTTCTTAAATTAGTCTAGCTTTGCATGGATGAATTCTTTCACTTCGACAGAGTATTGGTCCGATGATGAAGAAGTCTCATAGGGGATGAAATAGGAGCGATGGTGCATATTATCCCAAGGATACTCAGGAGTCGAAAGAGCTTCAAGGATCTCCTCGTCATTATGAAATCAGAGTGCAAATAGATCGGATGGATATTCCACGACTGAGGAGACAAAAGTAGTACTGGAACTAGAGATTGTATAAATGGTGTTGGTTGTGTCCAAAGAAGAAACCAAAGGGCGGATCTCCTCAAGAACAATAATGTCAGACTCGCGGGAGTGTTTCCGAAGGTCACAGAGGAGTGACCGATACTCGAGAAATTCTAGGCAATGGTGATAATAAATACCATATAGGTCACAAACTGCACAAGGGTGGTTGGTTAGTAGTGACTTGTTCTTAACCACTGGTGGATCTGGGACATTAAGCACTGGGGCGTCGTCGATCTCAACTATAATGTCCATGTGGGTGCAAAGGAGAGGTAAATTGGGACAATTCTGTGTCGCATGGCCTTGGACATCACATAAAGCACATATAAGAGCATGACGTGGTTTTGTTGTAGCTTTGGTCACCTTGCCCCCCACCTTCTTTGGAGGAGGAGGGGCAGGAGTAGAGAGAGGAGTAGTCTTTACTGGACTAGGAGGTGGGTGTGACATCGTCTCAATAGGTTGGATGGGAGTCAACACAACCTGGAGAGTCAGGGGTGGGGTGGGTGGATTGAGGTACTAAACAGGAATACCCAAAGTGAAACCAGGAAAGTTGAGAGTAGCCATGCCAGGCTTACTCACAATGTTGGATGGTGGAAAAAGGAAGGGAATCGTGTGTACCGGGAATGAACCCCAATATTCCAAAATATTGTGGTTGAGGTTGCGGTTGAGGTTACAAGGAGGTTAGAACAGTACCAGGTGTAATGGTGCACAAATCTGATATATTAGTCGGTGAAGGAGGAGGTAGTAAGGACAAAAATGTGTCCATCATAGGAGTGTTGGAAAACAAGTCCGGGCCAATGACATATAGGGATTGTATGGACACGATGTCGATGGTAGTGTCGATAGTGGGAAGGACATGTTCCGGTGTGGCCGACCTCTTTGGATCATAGTATGTTAGCTGTTCGATGGTCACAATCTTCCCATCATGAGGGAACATCAAGAGTCGAAAGACGGTAAAGGCAACAACTCGCATTTCATACATGTAACTATGTCCTAGGAGGATGTTGTAATCAAGTTGGGTGTTGACAACCTCAATGTCAACCAACATGGGTTTTTCGGATAACTCAATTAGGACCTTCATGAGAACACCTTGGGGCTAAGCAGAGCGACCATTATATGCGCGAAGAGCGGTGGTAGAAGGTTGAAGGGTTGGGGATCTGAGTTTCTTCCAAAAAAAGGTTGACATAACATAGGTGGGCGCCCCCTCATCAATGATTCATTAATGAATAACCAAATTTCAAATCGTGACCAGAAATTGGAAGGCGTAGATGATGGCATTCAAGGTTCTCCTTGATCAAGGTCAAAGGTGATGGACATAGAATCAGAAGGATTGACAACACCTAATGTAGATAACAATGCTTTACATTGTGAAGGACATGTTTTGAATACTTCCAGAGCGGACATGGTTGTGGGGAACTGGAATAAGTCATCTACAATACTGTAGTTGAATGCAGCTCTGGCAGTGGCGTTGTTCAAGACGCGATGCAAAGGGAACCGTGAGACTTTAGGGGTTCTCAAAAAATGCAAAGATAGGCAGGAGTGGTGGATGTAGATGTCGCAGATGGTTCAATAGTTTCCATGGTGGAACCATACTGGTTTTGTCATGTATGGAGGTTGACATCAGATGATAACATCATGAGGTGATGGACACCAGGATCAATGGGTTGAGCCGTAGAAGTGGTTGCGATAGTTTTTGGGGCCAAGGGCTGGCTTGCAACCATCCCTTGGCGTGGTAGGGGGTTTTGGAGCACCATAGGTGGAGGACCCAGTGGTGCTGGGTTTGGCTGAGTCAGATCAGCCACGTTGGGATCATGTTGACTATCGTTTTTGAGTAAGTGGTGGGCGTGAGTCAAGTGAGGACATTGATGAGTGTAATGGTCGTAAGTGTTACGGATGGCACACAGATGGTTAGTCTGTAGTTGTGGGTTCTTCCCAGGTCTAGTGGGACGCTGGAGATTTTGTGCAGGGGGTTAAGCTTCGTTATTGTTCGGAGGGTTGGCTTGCTGGCCACCTCCTTGAGGCTGGTTGTTGCCTCGATTCCTACTTCTCTTGTTCCTTCCTTGCCCTTATTGGTTATTGGGGGCGAGTTGGTTAGGGAGGTTGTATTGTGCGTAGATCTGTCTCGGAGGAGCAAGAGGAGTTGGGGTCGGAGCCGGAGTAGGTTGCACTTGTGGTGGGTAATAAGCAGGAGTAGCTAGTGGGGTTGCAAAGCTAGTCGTTTGGCCAGTACACGAGTGTGATGAACAGGTCGTCCCGTGAACGTGAGGGGCTTGTATAGGAGGCGCATAGGGAGGTTTGGCTCCGGACTGATCTGATATGTGTGAAATATCAGGGGCGTAACTTGGAGGTGCATAGGAGGGAGTAGCTCCGAACTGAGTCATTACACGTGAAATATCATGGGCATAACCTGGTTGGGAAACACTATGGGTGTTACTAGGATGGGGTTACATCATTGGAGAGGCAAGATAGATGCTGGGTAATAGAGACGATAACTCCATCAACAACATGAGATGCCCCCGACGTATCTCGAAGTGAGGTGTCGGCACAACGAGCATCGGGTATAATGGTATACAAGTAACCGGATTGGGCGTATATAATATCGAACTGATGAGCCTTGAGGATGGATTCCTGTTTGGTTTGTGGGTGCTTAAATGCGACGTCCTTGGCTATGGGGGGGAGTAAGGTTTTGAGAAACCAATCTAGGAAGATCCTATCATCTAATTGGATCTTACACAAGTTGTAGCGATGATGCCATTCATGGATATGATCCATGATATAGGTAACTGTATTTTGTCGACAAGATAATAATATTTACACTCCCTCTTAATAACATATACGTAACTGGAAGTGTTGAAGGAACATAGAGGCTAACTAGGAAAATTCAGGGTAGGTGGCATGAGACAGTTCAATATACCACTTGGTTACAACACTAGTGAGTGTGCACTAGAATAACCTCAACCAGATGGAATCATCCACTATGTTGTTAGATGAACACCATAAGTGAAATGACATAATGTGATTTTGGGGGTCCTCTCTCTCCTTACCCTCAAACTTGGGGATGTTTGAGGTAATTTTGGTAGGCATAGGAGGCCATTCTGGGTTATGACGAATGGGGTAATTGGTCAACCATGCCAAATCAAGCATGTTGAGACTAGCCACAAAAGGTATACTAGAATGGAGAATGGATCAGGAAGGACTGACAATGGTGCCGGTAGTGGCAAGAATGTAGTTCCCATGAGTAACTGGGTGTGTGTAAGGTTGACTTACAATAGTAGGAATAGTCACTGGAATGGTAGGAATAGTCAGAATAGAAGTGTAAGGGCTAATGCCCATAGATATAAATGGTGGAATGGTAGTGACCATAGTGGCTGGAATGGGACCACCAATAGTGGGCAGTGGACCAACAACAGTGTGTGTAGTTGCAAGGGGCCCACTAGTACCAGGACCTGTCGGCCCAGTGGAAGGGATACTCGTAATGATAGGTGGAATGGACGTAATCCCACTACTAAAACCCCACCTAAAAGGAATCAGGATGTGCACCAGCCATGGGGCTAGATGGAGCAGTGAACAAGGTGGGTTTAGACTGATATGAACACGAGTTAGACTTGGAAGTCGTATGTGTCTTCGTAGGTAGTGAATGATGTTGAATATGGATCCGATGGTGACAGTTCAAGGAACCGAACTGGGGGGTATGCCACTTAAGCCTATGTGACTAGTTTGGTGGATCTTTGATGACGTGATGGAGTGATGTGTAATGAATGAAAACTCAAGAGTAACAATAGCAGGCTCAAAAACCCAACCACAACCGAGTGTGTAGAATGAGAGCGTATGAAATGGTGGCTCATAGGAAAACAATAATCTCTAAAACTGAACTGCAACAGTGGGTCACGACAAGGTGAGTCTACAACAAAGTGGACATAAATCCAACAAGTAACACTACTTATAAAATAAAATGATGCACTAATCTATGGGATAAAAGTGCAGGCAAACTCCTAACTACAAGCTGCAATCCCCTCACAAATCGTATCCTCAGCAGGGTAATGAAATCCTAGTCAGACGATACAAAATGGAGGAAAGATATAGGCTAAGAGAATCCCACTACCGAGAAGGACCTCTAGGTAAAAGAGCCCTAGAAGAATGCCAACTAGGCTACCTCGTTCACGACTCGCCCAGTTGGTTTAGTGACGCTTAAGCCTTTTGGCCCCCGACCCCTGATTGGGTGATACATGGAGGAATGCGAAGGCTTAGCCTTCAGTGCAAGATGGAGTGCAATATTCCACCCTGACCTCCTTAACCCCTTCTTTGCGGCTTACTCCTACTGAGCAACGGACCCCCCGATAGACTAGCCTAGACTGTGTGAACAAGTACAAGAGGATTTTGGTCCCCTAATGGACAACAACTATGTCTCAAAATGTAAGTGACAAAGGGGTGTTGTTTGGATGCCTATCCACAATGTCCTAACTTAGCTACAATATTGTTTTGTCCTCAACTGAGGTTACAATGTTGGTTGTATTAAGTTAATTTTAAGGCTGGATTGGGGTCATGAACTTAACGTTTTGATCTTTAGGGTGTGAGATGTGTGCAAATGATGTGTACAAACCCCAACAATCCAACGATGAAGATGTTTCAATATCACTCTCGAGATGCAAATAAAAAGCAGTAAATGACAATAAATATGCTGCAAAATAACTTGTTCGTTCATAAATAAAATATACTTGAAGTAAATGAGCAGTAAAAGGAACTAATTAAATGTAGAAAACATAGACGGGGTCTCAACCACAAATATCGACTAGAACGACTCATAAACCAAGTAAGTGGGACCACAAAACATACCAAGGGGATGCAAAGGATCAGATCTAAACAGAAACATGTCGAAAAGGGGTTTAACACAGACAGGTGGTCTGAAACAGGGATCTCAAGCACCAAAATAGAATGAAAAATTGCAGGTCGCACCTGTCGGCGGAACAGGCGCGATCGGGGTCGCACATAACTTGGAAACAGTCATGATCTGGGTAGGAAAACAATTGATAGTCTCAGGTCGCGAAAAACTGAGGATTAAGCGCGATAGGTCGCTCAAAACCGAGTCACGGTAGCGACTAGGGTCGCTTCGAAAGCCAAGACAGGAACGATCTAGATTTTTGGGCCAGGTCTCATGTATCGGGGAAGGAGGCATGATCTAGGTCATGCTTATCAAGCAAAAAGGTGAGACTGGGTCACAAATTCGACCGAATAGGTGCGACTCAGCTCGACTAGGAATTTTTTTTTAAATGGTTGTCGACTAGGGTCGGGAGGAAGGCATTGACGTAGTACTGGTTCAAATCTGTCGCGAGGGGGTCAGATCTGTGATGAATAAAGGAAGTAAAGGAGAACAAACCAATAGCAAAACCTAAAAAAAGAAAGATCCGTATGGATCAACCAAGTGGAGTCGCTAAAACTGTAGTGGGGATTTCTCCCCAACTATGTGCAAAAGCACCAACCTTAGCTCGTTCAGAGCATAAGGAAGATTTCAATGATAATAAAAAGAAATGAGATAACAACAACAATATTTTTAGTTTTTTTTTCATATATATACTACTAACTAATGCAAGAAAAAACAATGAGCACACCTTTCTTTTGAAGTTCGGCCACCATAGCCGTCCTAGGAAATGGTCCCGCGGCTCCATGGTTTCGGTCTCCAATCTCTTCCACAGCTAATTGTTGGATGGGGGAATGGATCCAAATGGGTATGGAGCAAGTTTAACATACACCGTGGGAATGATGTGGCAAAATGTGGGCATAATGGAGAAAAGTATATAATGTGATTGAGAGCAAATGGAAAAAAATGTTTTGGAGGAGTCTTGCACAATGTATTTATAGTATGGTCCTTGGATTTTTGACCCATGGTATTTTATTGTCCATGGTATTTATATATGGTTTTTGACCCATTCTCATTTTTAGGGTTTTTAACCCTTTTTGGGAAAGAGTGGGGATAAATCACAATAAATGCTCATCATCGCTTCATTTATGGGAAGGAATAATGATGTTTTGGATCATTTTTAGTAGAAATACAATTGTGAAGGTCAAAATGGAGGAAATAATGGTGGGAATATGATGTATGATTATGGTTTAGACCATAGAAAGCTAGGTGAACAATTTTTTGGATTAAGAAAACGTAATGCAATCTCTCTTCTTACTCCCTCTATCTCCCATGATACAACGTAATTGACTTCCTTTTTTACAATGTCTGATAATTCTTCTTTGTCTTTGTGTAGCTCTGCTTCGATTTGGTCGAGCCTTGAGTGTAAACCTTCAAGGTTTTTAGAATCTTGGACTTGGTTTTTCTCCATTTGATCCTTAATTTCCCTCATCTATGATATATTTCTTGTGTAGGGAGGAATTTTGCAATATAATGGTGAAAATCAATATAAATATATATTGTAACGTCCCCAACCCTCCAACTGACGAAGAGGATGCTATCGATGCTTCCATCTACCCGGGCAACCAACCCCATGAACATACACATGATAAAAATTGAAATGGTTTGAACTAAAACATGCATAGGTGCATAATTATTTATCATACAGTGAAAGCAACTACATTCCATTCAAGCATTTAGCATGTTCATCATTTTCATTAAAAAACAAATACAATTGCAGAGATGAAATAGACAAGAATACTTATCTTCGAATGAAGCTCCCTGCAACCAGCTATGCCGTTGCAATGTTCCACCCAACCATAGGCTAGTGTGCTCATCAATCTCTCAGTATCACTGCCACCCCCGAGCTGGGCATGATTCCCCAAGGGAAAGGAAACTAAGCGGGCTCACACATAGCCAAAGATATTTCAAAACTCAGTCAAGCCAAAGCTAGGTTTGGGTTTATCAAACTGCCAAGGGGACACAACAACACATAACCAAGCCAACAAGTTGGGTTTATCAAGTTATCAGGGGATGTAAGCATTGTCTGCTAAGCTAGTGGGATCACTAAAGAGATAAGGATGCCAACACCAGAACTAGCTTGAATCCTAAGAAATCCACACACACCCAACACAAGGAATCATTCCCTTCTCTACTGCACAGACCCTCAGGCCATGAATTCCCTTCCAGTGCTATTTAGGGGGGTGTAGAGAAGAGATCCATCCCTCTAACTATGTCTATGAGGCTCCTGCAAAATGCTAGGTTTCTCAAGCAGACTCCTTCCCACTCCTATGCAGTCCAAAGACCAATTGCATACACAACAATATACACAATTTCTGGTTGAGAAAAATAGTCCAGCCACAAGATTAATTGCCAAGGAGGGTAAGAAAAACCCACTAACAGCAAATCATATCCCAGGAATGTTTTGGCCCTAACGTGGCAAAAAATGAAATCAACAACAACACCGAAGAGGATGTGGTCTCTCCTCTAAAGCGTTGGCAAACACAAAAACGATTTTCAGCTTGGCAAACATTGGGGAAATGCAGCAGAAATCGTTGGGGAACAAACCCAACCACAAGAACATCACAAAACGAAATTCTCAGCCTCCAGAAAATGAAGAACGAATGCCCACGTGAGGGAAAAATATACATAACAAATCCAAAATCATGAATTTCACACTCAAAAAAGTCCCAGCCGCTTGAGAGAGCCCCAATGTGGGTGAATGATGATGAGGAAAACACCTAGGGGCCCAAATCGTGAAGGAGAAACATACCACAGTCAAAATCATGGAGGTGAAACAACTCCCAAGCTTCTCCTGCATGAGGAAAAATGAGGAACGTGGGTGTATCACCAAATGGGCATGCATTTTGGGTGTTCACTTGCCCCAAAAGTCAAAATTTATTTTCCCCAAAAATGGGTTTTCCCCAAATTCAAATTTCTTGCCCATACTCTTCCCATCCCCATGCAATAACTACTTCAACCAATTTCTGGAAGAATTAAATGATTGGGTGAATGAGACAAGAAAGGTAGTTGGTTATTTCATGGGTTCTCCCATTGACATTTGGATTTTCCCCATTGGCCCCAAAGGTTAAATATTTCCCCCTCCTTATCCTTAGGAAATCATGCCCCCATCTCATTATTTGTTGCATAGACATAGTTGGTTGTGGGTATTTTAATTAAAATGCATATTTACATGATGCCAAAATTATAATGTGCCGGCTAGCACGAATATACCTTCAGCAATGATTTTAAACGCCAGAACATTAAACGATAATCCATGGTGGGGATTTTTCCTATAGCTCCACACCATGATTAATTACAATATGTACATCATATACATCCAATGCAAATGGGGTCAAAACCGGGGTGTTACATTCCCCTCACCCTTCAATAGCACTGTCCTCAGTGCTTTACAAAATTGAACAAAAATGCTACACTGGCATCACGTCAGTGCTCTATAGAATTGAACAAAAATGGATGTGCCAATCACATGGAATCCTCCAGCTCCCATGTAGCCTCTTTAGGACAGTAGTGCTCCCATTGCACCTTTACTTGCCCTATGGCTCGGTTCCGGAGCACTGTGAACTTCTTGTTGAGGATGCACATTGGCTCGATTTGGAACTCTGCCCCGGGTTCCACCTGAATCACATCCCAATTTATCACATGGTTAGGACCATGTACTTATTTCTTAAGAAAAGAAACATGAGAAACATTATGAGCTTTAGTGCTAGCAGGCAATGCAAGTCTATATGCAACTGGCCCTATTCTTTCAAGCACTTCAAATGGCCCACAATATCTTGGTGACAGCTTGGCACAACTTCCAAGCTTCAAGGAACTCTTCTTTGCCCTCACTTCGAGGTAAACATGATCCCCAATATGAAATATTTGTTCACCCTATGCTTATTTGCATAGCTTTTTTTTTCTATCCTGGGCTGCTTTCAGATTCTGCCTAATCTTTACAACCTCTTGCTCCATCTCCTTGAGCAATTCTAGACCAAGCACAACCCTGTTCACTGGATTATCCCAAGTCACTGGTGTCCTACACCTCCTGCCATATAAAGCTTCATACGGGCTCATCCCCAAGGATGCTTGTTGTCCATTGTTATAAACAAACTCTACCAAGTGTAAATAATCTTCCCACTTGGTTGGTTTGTCCATCACATACATGCGAAGCATGTGTTCAAGCACTTGATTTACTCTCTCTGTCTGCCCATCAGTCTAAGGATGGTAGGCAGTGGTGAAATTCAAGTTTGTACCCAAATCTGCAAACAACCCCTTCCAAAAATTGGAAGTGAACTTGACATCTCTGTCAGAGACTATTGCCTTAGGCAATCCATGCAATTTGAAAATCTCATTCATGAAGATCTTTGCAGTGTCATCAGACTTATGCGTAGACTTAACCGGTATAAAATGCGTTGCCTTTGTCAACTTGTCCACCACAGCCATGATAGAATCATGTTGTATCCAATTTATTAGCAATCCTATAATAAAATCCATGGAAATAACTTCCCATTTCCATTCTGGAACTGACAAAGGCTGCAACAAACCTGCAGGGTGTCGATGCTCAACCTTTACCTGCTGACATTTCATGCACCTTGAAATATATTCAGCCATGTCCTTTTTCATTCGTGGCCAAAAGTACTGCTTTATGGCTGTAGCAATTGTCTTCTGATATCATGGGTGACCAGAATATGGAGCTTGATGGATCTCATCCACAACAACTCTCCTCAACTCTGCTGCATTTGGAATATAAATTCTGCCTTTATAAGTAAGAGTTCCATCTCCTTCCAATTTATATCCCTCATACCTCTTCTCAATACTTTGTCGCTGCCATTTGTCTTTTACCTGCACATACATTTCATCTTCAGCAATATGACTAACAATCTATTGTCTCAAATCTGATTGGAAAATACTAAGGGATGCCACATGCATTTCCTTCACCTTCCTGCTGAGTGCATCAACTACCTTATTCTATTTTCATTTTATGTGTTTGATTTCAAAATCAAACTCACATAAAAACTCCAGCCATCTCGCTTGCCTAGCATTTAGAGTAGGCTGATCAAATAAATACTTCAGACCACAATGGTCTGTCCTTAACTCAAATATTCTTCCCATCAAGTAATACCTCCACATCTTGAGATCATGTACTATGGCTGCAAGTTCTAGATCATCAGTGGCATAGTTCTTCTCATGCTCCTTCAACTTTCTTGACTCGTAACATATTGCGTGGTTGTCTTGCATAAGGACTCTTCCAAGCCCTTGTCCACATGCATTGGTACACACCACAAATGTTTCTTTGGGTCTGCAACTTTCAATACTGGTGCACTGGTGAGAAGATTCTTCAACTACTGGAAGCTTTCTTCACAACTCGATGTCCATTCAAACTTTATCCCCTTCTTTTACAAAGAAGTGATGGCATGTGCAACTTTGGAGAATCCTTCAATGAATCTCCGGTAGTATCCTGCAAGTCCCATAAAAGATCTTACATATGTCACATTTCTTGGAGTAGGTGAATTCATAATGGTTTCAATCTTTTCAGGCTCCACCGTACCATTAGCCTGTGGATGGTAGGGAGTGCTCTTATAGTGCTGAATCTGGAATTCTTCTGTCAAAGCCTCAATGGTGTGGTTCAAGAAATGTGTGCCTTGATCGCTCATCAAAATTACTGGGCATCCAAATCTACTGATGATGTTTTCGAAAAGGAACTGTGCGGCTGTAGCAGCATCACAATTTCTTATTGCTTTGGCCTCTGCCCATCTGGTGAGGTACTCTGTTCCTGTAATAATATATCTCGCACTCGTGCGCTTTCCCGGTGGGTTTATAGGACCCACAAAGTCTATAGCCCATTTGTCAAATGCACGCAGCGTGACCTGGGGTCGCAGCGGCATTTCATCGCGTCGTGATGGTTTTCCTACCCTCTGGCAGATATCGCAGCATCTGCAAAAGTCCTTGGTGTCTTTGTGTAACGTAGGCCACCATAGTCCTGCCTCCAGGATTTTCTGCGCAGTCGGCTTTCCAGCGAAATGACCTCCTGCGGTTCCTGAGTGTGCCTCTTTAAGAATAGCGTCTTTTTCATGCGGCATTACACATTTGCATAGAACTTCATCCAGACCTAACTTATATAGGCATCCTGCAATGAGGGTGAAGTCTGCTGCCTTAACAACCAATTGCTTCTTTTGCTGCTTAGTGAACTCATCAAGTGCTACTCCTGTAGTGAGGAATTGAATAATGTCGGCATAGTAGTCATCTGCGATCTGCAGAGAGAACAAATGCGCATCGAGCAGATTGTATTCTAGGTTACTGGGCTCTTCCCCTGAGTCTATACGCGACAGATGATCAGGTCCAGCATTCAGTCTTCCTGGTTTCACAATGATTTCAAAATCATACTCCTGGAAGA
Source organism: Pseudotsuga menziesii (assembly GCA_001517045.1). NCBI lineage: Eukaryota > Viridiplantae > Streptophyta > Pinopsida > Pinales > Pinaceae > Pseudotsuga > Pseudotsuga menziesii. The sequence continues at coordinate 133,699 of LPNX010586599.1, forward strand.
GGAGTAACCATCTGCAGATTCTCCCCCCTAACATTGGTTTATTGACTAGGTACTTTAATGCGGAATGGTCAGTAAACATTTTAAACGAGGTGCCCAATAGATAATGCCTGAACTTCTGCAATGCATACACCATAGCTAAGCCCTCTCTTTCTGTTGTGGTGTAGTTTTTTTCTGTTGTTGATAGCTTTCTGCTGGAATATGCGATGGGATGGTCAAGATCCCCTTCTCCTGGCTGTGTCAAGACGACTCCTAGTGCGATGCCGGATGCATCCACGTGTACATGAAATGGCTTACTCCAGTCTGGAAACACTAGGATGGGTGCTGTAACCATCTTTTTTTTAAGCATGTCTAGGCTCTGCTGACATTCCTCATTCCATAGGAATTTTACATCTTTCTTCAGCAATTTCTCCATTGGTGTTGTAATCTTTGCATAGCCCTTGATGAACTTTCTGTAGTACCCGGTATGACCAAGTACCGTCCTTAGTTGCTTGACTGAATTGGGTGCTAGAAGATTTACAATGATGGCGATCTTCGCGGGATCTACCATCAAGCCTTGTCTGCACACAATATGATCCAACAAGATACCAAATGGTGCACAAAATATACATTTTTTCAAGTTTAGAGAAATTTGGTACTGCCTACATTTCTCTAACATCAGTCTTAAATATCCTATGTGCTTATCGATTAGCCCAAATACAGTCCAGTCATCAAAATATACTTCTAAGAATTTATGGATGTATTCTTTAAATACAACAACTACTACTCTAGAAAATATAGCTGGTGCATTCTTAAGACCAAAGGGCATTACCGTGTATTGGAACGAGCCCCATTCTGTTGCAAAGGTGGTCTTAGATCGATCTTCTGGATGTATTCTGATCTGATGGTAGCCTGAAAAGCCATCAGTGAAGGAGTAGACCTCCTATCCTCCCACGTTGTCTAATACCTCATCAGTGAACGGTGTTGGAAATGGATCATGAAGTGATGCATCGTTGAGTTTTCCCAGATCGACACAAATTCTGATGTCCCATTTTGTTTTCTTCTCTTGGATGACCATGGGGCTAACCCATTCGCTTTCTTCTATTGGTTCAATGATGCCTGCTGCTAGCATCTTATCAATCTCGTCCTTGAATTTTTCTTTGTAACACGGATTTAATCTATATGGGCGCTGCTTGAATGGTCTAGCGTCCTCCTTCAATGGTATCCTCATCACTCCCAGGTCTCCGACTATTCCCTTCATCTCCGTGAACTTGGTGGGAAATAGGTCCTGATAGTCATGTAACAAATCTGCAATCTGTCCTACTGTTTCATCATTCCAATAGTCTCCAATAGAGGCAAACTTAGGTTCTGCATCTGTGCCAATATTGATCTTTTTAATATTGATAGGTTCAGTGATTGCTGGAATCTCTAACTGTGATCCCCCAACATCGCAAGTTCCTTTTGACTCCGGAATGTTGGTGTTGCAAGGGTCCTCATCCGCCTCCTCTGATTCTGATGCAAAATTATAGCATTCCAACGCCTCTTCTAGCTGGATAGTCCACTCAGGTTGGACTGGTACTGAGATGGTGCAATCCTCAAATATCTTAGTATTGATTATGTCTAGGGCCTGAGCAACACTTGGATGTTCTGATTCAAATGCAAAGGTGAGCAGGAAACTGTCTGTCATAAGTGACCATGTAGTCGTCCCCTTGCGTAATTCAGTCTCTGTGTACCAGTTCCTTGGAACTGTGTCCAATGTGTGAATGAATCTATGAACCCATTCATCCTCGAGAACGTCTGACCAGTTCTGTTCACATGTCTGAATGTGTGCCCTGGGGTCAGTTTCTCCTGTGTACTTCTGTGGGACATACTCTTTGTCGACCGAAAATATGATGGCCATCAATATTTTAATATCATCCCATGATGCGATATTTTCTTTATGCGCATACCACCATCTTGCAGGTGTGGCTCGTACTGCAAGGTCCATAGCTATGATCCTCTGCTCGTAAGGGATCTGTTGCTCAAACTGCTCAAGGAATTCCTGAATATCTGTTAGACCATGATACGATGGAATCTCAGTGGTCTCCGCGCCAATCCATCACAGTGACTTACTCATAAACGCACATCTGCGTGCTGAGACTTCGTAAAGTCTGTTCTGCCAGTTCTCTAGGCCAACATCAGAATCCGATGCGCATGAGCTGTCGCATCGCCAACTAATGTTCCCTTCTGCAGTTGGATTGATGTAGTCATTCTGGTTCGCAGTCATCTGGTAAAGGCTATCCATGTTATGTGCTTCCTCCTCTGCTCGTAAGGGTTCAATATACCTAGGGCCCTGGAAGGGATCCAGTGGCGCGATGACCCGGATCTGCGCATCCTCAAAGGTCATTTGTCTTCTCTTTAGGTCGATGACAGCCTTGCTACCAATCGCCCAGCCAATACTTAATAACACTGGATATGGTCGACTGTCGCCAATGATTTCTATAACCTCAAAGTCCGCAAAGCTGCGTACTCCGTCAATGTCAACTGGAACCTGTGGCAGTCGACCCAGTGGTGATACTCGCTGCTGGTTAGCTAATCTCAGGTGGATAGGCGATATGTCTAACTGAGGGCTACCCATCTGCTGCCATGTCTGCTTAGTTAGAACATTCACCTCTGATCCTAGATCTAAGACGACCTCATCCATTTCAAATTCTCCAATCTGTGCTGTAAACTTCATCTCTCTTCCGATCCTTGTATGTCCTGTAATATTATGAATAGCGCGGTGTGCACTGTCCGAGAGAGAAGGTTGCTGACACTGATCTATGATGTGTTGTAGCTCGTCGATAGCTTTTTCATTTCTCAAGAGCTTCAAACAACTGCGCAGGAAGGATTGTATACTTCCTGTCGACTCATCCTCGTCGCATCTTCCCGATGTGGTAGCCTGTGGTATCTGTTCTGGGCTTTCGACACAAGGTACTTGCTGCGGTACGCCCCTAGACGGCGGTACCTGCGATCCTGATTGTGTAGGTTCCTCGAAGGAATCCTTGGCTTCATGAAATGTCTCTTTGTTCTTCTATAGGTCGAGTGTTGTTGCTTTACCAGGAGCTCTGCTTACCCACTCCTGACTTGTGTTCTTTCCAGTCTCCTGCGATGTCCCACTGGTGGAAGCATCGCTCCGAGTCATAATGTTAACTTTGGGTTCTGATTCCTCCGGTTCGGAAACAATAAGCTGGATGTTCTGGTGTACTACTGGCTTAGGGTCTTTGATCTTAGCTATCAGGATAGGACACTCTTCTATGGTATGATCGTAAGATTTGCAGTAATTACAAGTAGTAGTGGGCCTCTGACAGTCCCTAGAATAATATCCTACAAATCCGCAATTATAACAAGTGATTGGCCCACGACCTTGGCCAAAACCTCCTCCTTGGCCAAAGCCTTCTCCACGTGCAAAGCCTCCTCCACGGCCTCGTACTCTGAATCCTCATGCACGGCCTCCGTACGCCTGACCGGTTGTGGTCCTATTGCTGGACCCGGTGTTTCTGATTGGACTCTGTACACATCATGTTTTCTATCTAACATGAGATCATAGGCTCGGCAGTCCTGTTCATCATGCCCGACGGATTTGCAGAAGACACAGTATAGGTTCTTAGGTGTCTGTACATACTTCTGAAGCAAAGGGCATTGTTGAGGTGGGTGTCCTTTTGTTTTGCATATTTCACACCATGGCCCTTGCGTTCGTGGTAAGGGGTCAGGGGCCCCTGACGCTAGATATTCTGCAAAGACTGGACAGTTGTCTTTACTATGGCCTTGTGCTCTGCACTTTATGCACCATATGTCTTGCATAACCTCTTTCCCTTTCTTAAGTTCGTGTATCTGTAACGTGAGGTTGGCCAACTGGTTCTGTAGGGTTGTCATGCCTGTGGTAGTCTCTGCTAGAGGTGAAGCCTCTAGTTTCATTGCCATCTCCAGCACTTCATCTTGAGTAGTGAGTTTCTACTGCATCAGTGGTAGTCTGATGTGAGGGAGTAGCGCTGCACTAAACCATTCCTTATGCTACTCTGGTGCAAAGTCAAAGCTTACTTGGTCTATCAGGGCTTTGAATTTCTGATCAAAGTCCCATACTGATTCTGATGGAAGCTGCTTAATATCCTTGAGCTCTATTATACACTGAGATTCAGACTTAGGTTTCTTAAACTCTTTGATCATGGCGTTCTTGACCTGGGAAAGTGTCTTGGGTAATGTAGTATACTTTATGTACCATGTCAAGGCTCTGTCTCTGAGTGTGGTGACCAACTGTACAAGTTTAAGGTTATCATCGTTGATTGTTTTAATGGTCCACATGGCTTCACATAGGAACCAATGCTGTTCCGGGTCTTCTGCTCCTGTACCTTTAAAAATAGGTAGCTTCATGTCATCTCCCATTCTATTTCTCTGTGGTGGGTTCTAACTGACTGGGTTACTACCACTCAGCGGTGTAGGTGAAGGTGATGTAGCGGGAGTAGGTACTGTCTGTGAACTACTAGATGGAGTACCTATGAGGTTATTCTGAGTCCCTGTCTGTTTCTGTGGGGTATAGGGGTGGTAAGGAATACCCCCCTCTGGTTCTTCTGTGGTGCTAGGGCTCTGTTGTCTAATACTGTTTGAACTGTCTTCAAATGCAGGAGAGCTAAAATCTACTTTATACTTCTTTCCACTACGTGTTCGTCCAATGTCATCAAAATCACTTTCAAACTCTTGTGACATTACTATCTTTACTTATTCATCTGAAACTAGATCCATTTTTCCTTTTTCATATAGCAGCATCTTAAGGGACAAGTTTAGAGATCTTAGGTACTTACCACGATATCCTCTGAAGAAGTATTGTTCAGCTGCGCTGAAGCTCTTTCTCTGGTCAACTGCAAATTCCGTAACAAAGCCTTCTAGCACACTTGTCAGCCAGAAGTCCACTGCTCTTGTAATGGGATTGTCAAGGTTCTGCACGGTCTGAATCAGCTCCGGTGTCCAGAAAATGGTTCTTTTCTTCTTGAATGTGTTCCTATCTGTCAACTTTGATAACCAGTCGTAAAGCTCGTTTCCATAGGTTGCAAAGAATATCGAATGTATGTCTGAAGCAATATGTTTTTCCAACCAGTCCTCTGTGCTTAGTCTAGGACTCCGATTTTCTTTCTTGGCAAACTCCGTTAAGTCTGAATCCAGCCACTGGTGAAACTCTTCTCTGGTAGGATGCCAACAGAACATTAACTCCCAGTCGTTCAAACCGGCAACGGAACCATTTGTTGATTGCATGGGCAAACCTGGGTTTACTATAGTCAACCAAAAACACCCCTAGCTCACTGGCCCTTTCGGCGACAGACCGCACAACAGCCTGAAGTCTCACCCGAAGTGATTCTAATGGGTTGGCCAAGGACTCAAGCGTCTTGGACCAGGTTCCGTGGCAATCCTACTGGTGACTCGCAGCTCTCCTAGCTGCGAGATCTCTTTCTTGCGTGCCGCGCAATCTTCCGCTCGCGATACGCGATCTATTCCCCACTCGTGGCCCTTCTAGCCACAGCGTCTCTACCCTTACGCACGTCGTGCGGATTCTTCTCCCGTCACACAACTTCCTCCTTTCCACAATATTCCCAATCTTACCGCATCGCCGCACCCCGTGCGACATGCAACTCCTGCTCAACGCTAAGTCCTCAACCTACGGTATCGCGCACCGCAGCTCCTCTGCCGGTGCGGTATCGCCTTCTTGCGATACCCTCCTCCCGCAGCTTAGCGCACCTAGCGTTGTTCGTGTCGACACGCAAGACTCGATACCCAGACTGTCTTACTGTGATTAATTAACTATCTAAGGCAAGCATAAATAAGTCCTTATATGACGTGCCAAGGATTTCAACTTATATTTATCTTCCTGTAGTGCTGTAACTAAATAACTCATTCATACATTAACTGTAAACAAATTGCATAACATAACTGATGGATGCAGCAAATAATCACAACACGCAAATCAATCACAGAACACGGGATTTTAACGTGGTTCGCCCCCAGGATGGGAGTTACGTCCACAGAACTGTGCTTCTCTATTATAGTTTAAGGGAAGGCAAACACAGTTCTGCTGCACCTCACATGCAGCTAAAGATCTTCTCTCTTAGATCTTTCTTCTCTACCTTTATGTTGTCGCTCTTACAACATACTCTTCCCTCTCAGTCGATCCCTGCGGATCGTTACATGCATGCTCTATAAGCCAGCTACTGGTTTCAGTAAGATTGCTACAGCTAAGACCAGAACCAAAGCTCGGCTTTTACAACAGTCTACTTATCCTTATTGCCTATTTCAATCACGACTATCTAACTATCTAACCAACCATTTACAATGCAAAATTACATCCTTTTATAAGCAGCCCGAAGGTCTTGCTTTTACAACACTGTGGGCCTGTCCCAACAGTAACCCAAACCCTAATTAGTGACAGTCGGTCCTCTCTGTCCTTGAGGTAGTCGCTTCCCATCACACCACAGCTCTCTGCAGTCTTCCATGCTTCCCGGCACTGACCATGGGTACTATGCGCCGCTTCTCTTTTCTGTCCTTCGTCTTCAATGCTTGAGCCTCGTTGCTCCTTCTTCTTTATGAGGGTCGCAGAGCCCTCTTGTCTTTCGCCACTGCCTTCAATGCAGTGGGTGAGCTTTCCCTTCTCGGCCGCTAAGGTACCGTTGCCTTTCTTTGACTTTCCTATCTCAAAAATTCATGGTTTCCGGCTTTGCTCTGCAGCTGGAAATGTGCTACGGTGTCGTAGCTCCGTCTTATCTTCTTTCCGCCAAAGCTTATCTCTCTGCTAAACTTAGTAGCTTCTTCTGTAGCTGCGGGACCCTACTCCAACAACAAACATACCCTCTTCTGAGATAATGTGACCCAAATACTGAATTATATCTCTATAGAAGTCACACTTGCTCAGCTTTGCATATAGCTGATGCTCCCTGAGCAATTGCAATGTCAATCTCAAATGCTCTTCATGCTCTTCCTCATTCTTAGAATAAATAAGAATGTCATTAAGGAAAACAAGAACAAACTTGTCTAAATACCTACTGAAGACACTATTTATAAGGCACATAAATGTAGCTGGTGCATTTGTGAGACCAAATGGTACCACTACAAACTCATAATTTCCATACCTTGTTCTAAAGGAAGTCTTATGAATGTCTTCATCCTTGATTTTTACCTGATGGTATCCAGACCTCAAGTCAATCTTGGGAAATACCCTTGCTCCTCTCATTTGATCAAAGAGGTCATCAATCCTAGGAAAAGGATATTTGTTCTTCATAGTGACTTTGAAGTTTGTTTAGCTGTCTGTAATCAATACACAACCTGAGTGTACCATCTTTCTTCTTCACAAACAGAACTGGTGCTCCCCAAGGAGACACACTTAGTTGGATATACTTCTTCTACAACAACTCTTGCAGCTGCATCTTCAGCTCTAGCATTTCTAGTGTACTCATCCTGTAGGGTGTCTTGGACATTGGTGATGCTCCTGGCACAAGTTCAATTGTGAAATCAATGTCCCTCTTTGGAGGAAGCCCTAGAATCTCATCGGGAAACACATCCTTGAATTCCTGCAACACATGAAGGTCCTCCAACCTAGGAGTTTCATTCTCTGTCGCCTCCCAAATATGAGCTGCATACAACTGGAAACCTTTCCTACAGAACTTCTTCAACTGCATTGCTGAAATTTGTCTTACAGAAATCACCTTTGGAATGCCTTTCACAATCCTTGAGTTTCCTTCTTCATCCAAGCACTCAAATGCCTTATTATAACAGTCAAGCTTTACCCTGGATGTCTGTTAAACTCTGCAGTATAGCTGCATTTATCTGATTTTGATCTTCTTGAGCCTTAAGCATCCTTTCATTGTCTTCTCTACAACTTTGCAACTTCACCCTTAGGCTCCTCATGGTGGCAGCAATATTTGGGGGAGTCTCTTGATTTCTCCTCCCATTGGACTCTGTATGATCATTTCCAACTCTAACATTTTCTCCCATAGCATATTCCTCGAACTCATAGGGGTCCTGTGCATTATTCATGTCGTCGATTCTCATCTTGGCCCAACCAAGAACGAATTTTTGAAACTGCTCTATGCGGAATGTTGCCTTTGAAGGTGACTATAATTCTACAAAATGTGTTAATAAACACAACTGTTACCTGCATAACAATCTTATGAGTTCATAATTACTTACCTGCATTGGAAAATACTATATTGACAACTTTGTCAAAACACAAAATTGTATTTTCACCAAGAATGATGGTCTCAGAGGGACAACGGGGGTCAAGGGGGCTTGCCCCCTTGTGGCTCCCTCATTTTTTGTTTGTTTGTAAATCTTTGATATTTGCGCAGTTTGGCGCATAAGATCACTTCCATCTTTCATCTTTTTGGTCCCTGTAATTCCACTAAAAACTGCTGAAAATTTGCTTCTGGAAAATCGGCTTTTCCCATCCAATCGAAAAAACTTCAAGGTTCTCACCTGATGCTTCGGCGGATCGATCTTAATTTCCCTTCCAACGCCTTATCGGATAGATCTTCCTTTCTCTTCCGACACCTTATCGGATCGATCTTCCTTTTCCTTTCGATGCCTTATCAGATCGATATTTATCTGTCTTTCGATGCCTTATTGGATCGATCTTCCTCTCTCTTCCGACGCCTTACCAAATCTATCTTCCTTTGTCTTCTGACGCCTTATCGAATCGATCTTCCTCTGTCTTCTGACGCCTTACCGGATCGATCTTCCTCTGTCTTCCGACGCGTCGGCTCCCTTTCGATGAGCCTTGCTGACACCTCGGCTCTGCTTCAACAAACATTTTTCGATGATTTTGACACTTAGAAAAATTTTCGAAAATTTTTCTCTCTGTTTTCCTTATCGGCTGGGTCTTGGGTTGTTTGCCGATGTATCGGCTCAACCCAGCCAAGACCATCGACTCAACCCAGCCGAGACCTTTAGCTCCTCCCATCCAAGACCTTCGGCTCCTCTCAACCAAGACCTTCGGCTCAACACAGCCGATATCTTCAGCTCCTCCTAGCCGAGACCTTCGGCTCAACCCAACCAAGACCTTCGACTCCTCCCAGCCGAGACCTTCAGCAAAAATTCAAACTTAGGAAATTTTCAAAATTTTCTCTCTGCTTTGATTTCTTTCTCGGATGGACTCAAATTAATTCATCTGACATATCAGATGGACTCAGCTTAAGTCATTCGATATTTCCCATACTTAGATTTTTTTTTTTGAAATTCTCCTTGTTAGCCTGGGATCAACAGGGGTTAATTCTGCCCTTGATAGTTGATTTCCTTGGCCTATAGAGGCCCAATCTTGCAATCCTGAGGCTCTGATACCACATTGTAACATCCCTGACCCTCCGACCAACGAAGAGGACGCTACCGATGTTGCTTTCTACCCGGGCAACTAGCCCCATGAACATACACATGATAAAAAATGAAATGCTTTGAATGAAAACATGCATTGGTGCATAACCAGCTTAGATCCAGCTTTACCCGGCTCTATCATGCACCGAGAGGGATCAAATATTTCGAGGTGCAAACCCTACTTCTTTTACATTAATTCAACTATACGGTCTTTTTCTTGACAGAAAAAGATTGTATATAAAGAGATAAGCAAATTTATATAATTTCTCTTGAAGTGAAAATCGCAGATTGCAGATAAAGAGATAATGTGCTTTGCTGGATCTAAGCTGGAGATCAGTTCATAATTGCTGCATTATTAGAAGTGAAAATTGTAGAAGGGAAAATCCAGATGCCAAAACAAAAACAAAATCCAGAAATTGCAGATGGATTCTGGTACTCGTAGATGCCAAAACAAAAACAAAATCCAGAAATTGCAGATGGATTCTGGTGCTCGCCATCAATCATAGAAATGGACTACGGGGGAGAATACATCAAATACTATAATAATCTACTCGTATCAATAATAATCTACTCGTATCGTTTCTCATATGCATACTTGATATAGAAAGTTAAATTATACGCATTCGCATACCTGAGACAAATCTGTAATTGCTCTCAGCCTTATTCCGAAGGTC
>LPNX010586599.1:143913-216958 GCA_001517045.1 Pseudotsuga menziesii
TGACACATGTCATCTCCACGTTGAGCACGAAATTACACTTCTACCTCATACCAGGCTGTAGAATGCGCCTCTCGGTGCAATTATTTATCATACAGTGAAAGCAAATACATTCCATTCAAGCATTTAACATGTTCATCATTTTCATTAAAAATCAAATATAATTGAAGAGATGAGATAGACAAGAATACTTATCTTCGAATGAAGCTCCCCGCAACGAGTTATGCCACTGCAACGTTCCACCCAACCATAGGCTAGTGTGCTCATCGATCTCTCAACATCACTGCCACCCCCGAGCTGAGAATGATTCCCCAAGGAAAATGAAACTAAGAAGGCTCACACATATCTAAAGATATGTCAAAACTCAGTCAAGCCAAAGCTAGGTTTGGGTTTATCAGATTGCCAAGGGGAAACAACAACACATAACCAAGCCAACAAGTTGGGTTTATCAAGTTATCAGGGGATGGAAGCACTGTTTTCTAAGCTAGTGGGCTCACTAAAGAGCTAAGGATGCCTACACCAGAACTAGCTTGATTCCTAAGACATCCACACACACCCAACACAAGGAATCATTCCCTTCTCGGTTGCACAGTCCCTCAGGCCATGAATTCCCTTCCGGTGCTATTCAAGGGGGTGTAGAGAAGAGAGCCATCCCTCTAGCTCTGCCTATGAGTCTCCTGCAAAACACTAGGTTTGTTAAGCAGACTCCTTCCCACTCCTATACAGTCCAAAGACCAATTGCATACACAACAATATACACAATTTCTGGTTGAGAAAAACAATTTAGCCACAAGATTAATTGCAAAGGAGGGTAAGAACAACCCACTAACAACAAATCGTATCCCAGGGACGTTTTGGCCCTAACATGGCCAAAAACAAAATCAACAACAACACCCAAGAGGATGTGGTCTCTCCTCTAAATCATTGGGAAACACAAAAACGATTTTCAGCTTGGCAAACATTGGGGAAATGCAACAGAAATCGTTGGGGAAGAAACCCAACCATAAGAACATCACAAAAAAGAAATTCTCAACCTCCAGAAAATGAAGAACAACTACCCACGTGAGGGAAAAATATACAAAGCAAATCCAAAATCATGAATTTCACACTCAACAAATTCCCAGCCGCTTGAGGGAGCCCCAATGTGGGTGAATGATGATGAGGAAAATGCCCAGGGGCCGAAATCGCGAAGGAGAAACATACCACAGGAAAAATCGTGGAGGTGAAACAACTCCCAAGCTTCCCCTACGTGAGGAAAAATGAGGAACGTGGGTGTATCGCCAAATGGGCATGAATTTTGGGTGTTTACTTGCCCCAAAAGTCAAAATTGATTTTCCCCAAAAATGGCACTACAGAATTTGAGGCCAAACTCCGACGGCTACCATGTCTGAAATTCGACACTAACCTATCGGGTATTCGACACATACACCTTTTTTTTGCCGTCAGTGGCGTAATGTCGGATCTCCAACCGTCGACTAATAAGGGTCGAAGCTCCACCAGACCATTATGTTGCATATTCATTCGTTATTCCTTCCAAAGTGCCAACCAAAATTCCATAAACCGTCGGAAATCCGACCTCCTCTGACCCCTGAAGCGTCGGCCATCCGACGAACAAAAGTGTGTGAGAAATGGCGGTGTCGTCGATTTTTAATTCCGACCGTGTCGGTACTTCAACGCACTCCGACACTAGAAAAGTCAAACTTCCGATGCAGTCCGACACTTGAGCCATCGGTCATCCGATGGGAGGAAGCGTCGAAGTCATGGCACGACTGTCAGATGGGTTGATCGGAGTGTCGGAAGAACGTCGGAAAAGCGACGCTTATTGATGGATTTTTAAAAAAATCCAAATATTTCACTTACAGCCACATGGTTTCAGCCTAGAATTTGACTACTGAAGGAAGCCTGGTAGCAAACTAGAGGATTCTATGTCAAGTATATATTTCATCCTTGCACATGTAGTTATCACAACTACTTTACTCTTAACTTTATTTTTCGCAAAATAGAAAACCCAATATCCTCAAGAGAAGCACCCTTTGTAATCTGGTCTACAAACTGATTTCTAAGGTTGCTGCTTTGAGACTTAAGCCCTTTTTGGACAAGTGCATTTCTCCTCAGCAATTTGGTTTTTTAAAGAACCGTCAAATTACTAAATCCCTAGCTATTATGCAAGAAGTAATTCACACTGTTAAAACAAAAAATAGGTGTGCTCTCATTTTAAAATTGGATCTTACAAAAGCTTTCAATCGTGTGAATTGGACATACCTCAGACTCCTTCTTCTACAAATTGGAGTCCCTTTGGTAGGTGTGAACTGGATCCTAGGCTGTATGTCATCGATAAATTTTGCTCTTCTTGTTAACGGTTCTCCTACCAGTTTTTTTACTGCAACCCGTGGCATCAGGCAGGGATACCCTTTATCCCCATTACTATTTATCCTGGTCATCGAATGGCTTAGTCTTCTTATAAAGGATGCAAAATCTAATGGCCAGATCAGAGGCATCAAAATTTCCCCTCAGCTCTCTCTTACACATCTACTTTTTGTGGATGATGTGATCATGTTTGGTTTTGGATCTATTGAGGAATGGGTTGCTTTTAAAGTTATCTTGGACACTTTCTGTGATGCCTTTGGTATGCTTATTAATATGGACAAATCATGCTTCCTCCACAATGATTTGGATGATGATACCTTGAACAGGATCTCTGGGTTCTTCCCTTATAAATTTGAGCACGTTAATAGGGGTTTTAACTATCTTGGATATTTTTTAAAGCCCCTTGGGTACTTGGTTAAGGATTGGCACTGGATCCTTAAAAAATTTGAGAACAGAATACATCACTGGACCTATCGTCTTTTATCCATTGGAGGTAGAATTGTTTTGATCAATGCAGTGCTTACTAGCCTGCCGGTTTATTGGATGGCCGTGGTACTGGTTCCTCAGTCCATTCTTGATAAGCTTAGAAGTATGATATTCAATTTCTTGTGGGGTTCTTCTGTGAAAAATAAAAAATACCACCTTGCAGATTGGCATTCTATGGCGCTTCCGATGTCTCTAGGAGGCTGGGGTATAAAGCAGTTGTGTTGGTTCAGCCTCTCTCTGCATCTTAAAAGTTTCTGGCAGGCAATAAATGGTAATGGTATTTGGTTTAATTTATTGACAGTAAAGTATATGAAAATACTTCCATTGGTATCTTGGCTTCGTAGGAAATCCTTCATCTCTAGAGGTGCTTCTGTGATTTGGAAGGGCTTTCTCCATACTCTTCCGTGGCTGGGAGGTGGACTCATCTGGAAGGTTGGAAATGGGAGGACCATACGACTGGGACTGGATCTGATCGTGGGTCAGGGTTCATCATTCCTGCTTCCACTTGACCTATGTGAATACCTGGAGGATTATGGTATTAGTACTCTGGATCAAGCCAGAAACCTTACCACATTTGCTCAAAATTATTGGTTCTCGGCAACAGACTTAGATTTGGATGGTGATTGGAAGACCCTTTGGGAGAATTATATAGCTGGGCTGGAGTATGGAAGGATTCATCTTTCTGAAAATTGTGATTCTTTATTATGGTCTCATTATCAATATGTGGGCGTTCTTACTGCTACATAGGGATATGAATGTATCGTCTCCTCTTTTTTCTCAGTGGGACAGTCATTTTCTTTTACGAGTGTCATTTTTTAGCATTGATCTGAGTAGAAAGTTGTGTTTTCGTCTATTGAGGTTTTAAGGTTTCATTCTGTATCTTTTCCAACTTGTTTTCTAACTGCATGTTATCATTTTGAAACTTCTTAATCACTACTACATTTGATTTTTTGTCATCTTCAGACTTCTTAAGTTGTTCCTTAAGATCTTCATTATGCCTTATGATACAACGATTTTCTTCCTGCTTGTCTAGAAGTTTTCCTTCAATGTCTTCCGTAGATTGTTCTATCTTCTGACTACTTTTCAACTTCTTAATTTTTGTGACTAGTGTCTTGTTATGACTACCTAATCTGAAAATTTCTTCGAAATGGCTTGATAAAACCTTGTTGACTTTTGTCAGTTCTAACTTATGTGTCTTCTTACTGTCGTCATACTGCTACTGGAGTTTTTCTTTTTGCTGTTTATGATGACGTAACTCTGCTCCTTGATTTTCTAACCTCATCTGGACTTGTGCCAATTCAGCATCTTTTTCCATGATGAGTTTGTTTAGATGCTTTATTTCTTCTTCTAATTCATTATCGCATCCATATGGTAATTTGTTGTCATTTTTTGACTTTTTGATCTGGTCTTCTAGGTTTTGATTATGAATTTTTAAACATGACATTTCTTTATCCTGATCAAATAACATTTTCTTGTTATCTCTTATGGTTTGTTCTAGCTGTCGATTTTGATTCCATAAGTGGTGATTCTCATCGTCTTTCCACTCTTTTAACCACTTTTTCGTCTCAACCTTAACTTGCAGACTTTTATTGATCGCCTTGTATTGTTTTAACTTGTCCACTGTTGTTTGTAGTTGTGCCTTCATTTCCAAATATGTAGTAGCCATTGTTTATGACTATGTTTCTACTTCACTTTTGTCTTCGTTTCTTCTAGAAGGGTAGATACAAAAGCTTTAATAATTCTCAATATGTCTCTTTTGGAAAAGACTTTCTTCGACTATTTCTTGTTAGGTCAAATAACCTTTCTTTTTTCCAAAAATAATTATTTTTTTAATAAAATAATAATAATTATTATTATTATTATTTTTGAACTTATATAAAATAATATATAACCTTCCAAATTCTAGTCCTTGACTTTTATTTTTTTCCAATACTTTTGTAAAATGCAGGTAGATTAGGTGGTTCGCAGGAATAAGTGTTACCTTCCCCACCTAGGTTCAAATCCCACTTGCTTCTTTCTAGTTATAATTATGCACTTTTTATATTCAAACCCAAACCCACTTTAAGAAACCAAGTGTGGTTTCACTTTTACCCTCTTTTTTTTTTAACTTTTATCTTTTCTTTTTTAACCTTTTCTTTTTCTTTCCCTTTTTTTTCCTCGTTCTTTTAATTTTTTTTTTGTTTTTACTTTTTTTCTTCACTTTTTTTTCACTCTTTTTTTTTTAGGGGAGTTACTTTTACCCTTTTTTATTTTATTTTAAGGACAAAGTCCTAATTTTTGGGGGAAACCTAAATCTACACAAGGTGTAAATAATGTGAAACACAAAAATTCAGGGAAACCTTCACTTTTTTTTTTAACTCTCTTTTTTCGGGGGAGTTACTTTTACCCTTTTTTATTTTATTTTTTTAGGACAAAGTCCTATTTTTTTGGGAAACCCAAAAATTCAGGAAACCTGGGTGATGGCTAAAAGCCAAAAATATGGCCAAAGGCCGAGATCTAGCCAACGAGGCTCTGATACCACTAAAACGAATAATTATTCGCTTACACAGATAATATTACCCAAAAGACTTGGAATATTAAATAAGCCATAATAATATATAAATTGATGATAGAATAGTTATGATGATAGATTACAAAGTGAGTGCCATATATATATAAATTGGAAAGACAATTTGGATACCATCCATGAAAGGATGCGTCATTTTAGAATAGTCGACAAATAACTATTTATTAATTATTAATTATGAATATCAATATGTATTAATATTAATAATTCATATATATATATATATATATTGTTGTTATTATTTAAGTTTGTTACAATCGGCCAACTAGGACCCTAATGGTAATTGTATGGTCGACTAGGACCTTAATTGTAATTGTAACGATTGTCTCTTATAGATACCAAGCAGACATAGTTTTAGTGGTCATCTCATTTCATCATGTGCATTTAATAAATTATAAAAGGAGGTTTCCTCCTTGAAGAGGCTTCTTATTCATCTCTTTATTTCATTCTCAAGGCATTGGGGTACTTGTTCTTTCTATTTTATGTTATTTTAAGACTTTGTTACTTAATATTTAGTATCATATCCATTTTCACTATAAAAAAAAATTTAGGGGATGTTTCAAATAGAAAAAATTTAAGAAACCATAGAAAACATATATAAGTACATATGGTAAATATTCCAAGCCCTAGCTCATTATAAGTTAGAAGTTATAATCTGTGGAAGCTAAAGTTTTTTATTATTTCAAAAACTAGTATCAAATAGATGTTCTAGATAAAACTGTTATGCTTGAAGCTTGAGAGCCCCAAATTGAATACCACCTATTGCAGAAGAAGGAAGATGGACCATAGTATTTGTTGTAAAAAATTCATAATCATAACAAGAAAATAAAAAATGTGTCAGTCCATACAAGTTCACTCTCCCAAAAGGGACAAAACAATAAGTATTGGGAAAGTTATCATAACTCTCCCTTGGTACATCAGAATTGGGTCAAACTTGTGGCATTACTGAGAGATATGCCAAGCTAATACAAATGAAATTTTAGACTTGAAGGGTCAAAATTTTAGAGATATTTAGGAGAAAGGTCAACTAGCAAGACAACCTACACACTAGGATTTATAAAGGTATGCTAACTTGAAACTTGCATAACCTTTTATTGGATTAATACATGTTTTGGGTGATTCAAAAGGTGTGATGGAATATGGAGCTCCAAATTGAATACCATCTATTACATAAGAAAAAATATGGACCATGTTATTTGTTGTAAAAAATCCAAAATCATAACAAGAAAATCAAGCATGTGTTAGTCCATACAAGTTCGCCCTTCCAAAAGGGACAAAAACAAAAAGTATTGGGAAATTTATCATAACTCTCTCCCTTGGCACATCAAAATTGGGTCAAACTTGTGGCATTGCAGAGAGATGTGCCAAGCTACTACAAAACAAAATTTTAGACTCAAAGGGGCCAAAATTTAAAAGATAATTTATGAGAAAGGTCAACTAGCAAGACAACCTACACACTAGGATTTATAAAGGTATGTTAACTTGAAACCTACATAATCTTTAATTGGATTAATATATATGTTTTGGGTGATTCAAAAAGTGTGATAAAGAGGAAGTAGATGCAAATTTTAGGTAATTATTATTTTGAGCTCTCATAGCAAAGGGTTATGCAAAAAATAATATAAAAAATAAACCTCCAAAGAGCTCAACCATCAACCATGAAGAAAATGAAGAAATGTATAACCAACTATCCAATTTGGACGGAAAATTTAAGGAATTGAGTGATAGGTAAATGACATGCGTTCAATCGGTAAACACAAAAAGGATATAGAAAGTGATTTGAAACTGAAAATGAAAAAGATGGCAGAGATGAAAGATGATATTGAAGATATGAAGGGCTTAATTCTAAGTGACATGAGACCCTTCATTACCCCTAATTCAACTCCTTAAGAAGAAGATAAGAAGAACAAAATGATAGTGTCCCAATCACATATTGAGAAAATTGAAAAACAATAGGAGAACAAGATGTTTGAGTCCTCAACAGTTGATCATTTTTCAATCCATGATCCACATCATCATGGGTTCAACTTAGAATGAAGGAACTACTTCATTCCCAAGATTGATATGAGAAAGTTTGATAACAAGGATCCAATAACATGGATCTTCCATTTGGAGCAATTCTTTGATCTACACCAAGTGCCAACTTTACAAAAGGTAACTATTTCATCCTTGAATTTAGAACCTACTCAATTTGTATGATACCAATGGCTTTGTGACAATAAAAAAGATTTTATTAATGTCTCTTGGTCTATATTTACTGATGAATTGATATGACATAATGTGGACATTACGAGCAACACCTTCTTTAGCCAATTGATAAATATCAAGCAAAGAGGTCTAGTTACAGAGCACATTAAGCAGTTTCAAAGTTGAGTCTTAGAGTGAAGAACATGCAAAATCATAATTCGTTGAATTTATTTTTGGACATTTTAAAGGAGAACATTCAAAATTAGGTATGTCTCTTAGAACCTAAATCATTAGAGAATGATAAATTTAGTTGGGAAGAAAAGTTGAAAGTAAAAATATGGCTTGTATAATGGTTTCTGCTAACAACTATAAAGAGGGAAATGTTTTCCAACCTAACCTCACTTAGCTTACAAGGTTGACACCTCGGCAAGTGAAGGAAAGAAGAGCAAATGGACCATGTTTCAATTATGATAGTAAGTATAGTAATGGGAATATGTGCAATGGAAATAATTTATTCTACATAGATTATGAACATGAAGAAGATAGATTATGAAGAGGAAGAAGATCCATAAATGGAACAATCTAAAAATGTAGAACCAGAAGATACTACTCCAACTATATCGTATCATGCATTGGTCGGTATTAGTAGGCCTCAAACTCTCAAGATAGAAGGATATATCAAAAAGAGAAAAGGAAATATTGTTGATTGATTCTAGGGATACTCATGACTTCATCCATTACAAATTAGCCAAACTTCTCAATTGCTTTATATATCTAGCACCATAGTTTCAAGTAATGATTGCAAACGGAGGTGTCATGAATTATTGAAGGAAGTTCCATAGTATCAAGCTTACTATAGGGGAGTATTTATTGTATAGTCCAACAATTGCAATCTAAATGGGTTGTATTTATGTTGTATTAGGGGTTCAATGGTTACAATCATTGGGAACAATGGATCTTGATTTTCAAGAACTTTAGATGAAGATTATTTTTAGAAGGCAAGGAAATTGAGTTCAAAGGCATTACGGGGAAACTCTATAAAGTTATAAGATCTAACAACCTAACAAAATTGCTAAAAAGGGAACACATGGTGTAATTGAAAAATTGTGCTCACTAGTGTAGAAAATTGACAAAAAATCAGACCTCGGTCATTCAACCATTTTGTCAAACACTTAGCTTAACCCAGATTTCAGTCTTAATCTATCATTAATAAAAAAAAATACTTCACATGCATTTAAGCCAACAACCATGAAGTTGAAACACTAAAACTAACTCTGTTTTGCAGCGAAAAAGGACATATAACAACAGACTGATAAGCCATATAAACAACATAATTTTGGTCAATATGACCCTGGAAAAAACCCCCCTCGGGGAATACCAGTCTAAGAGTATTTTATTTCAACATTTTTTAAGCAAAAATATTCATTTACAATGACATTAAACCAGAATTAAACGATTGTACCAGCACCTTGAAATTCATGTAGCACCTCGAAAAATGTGCCCAAACATCATTACAGCCTATACAACCTCCACCACAATAGCACCTCCTTGAAATTCATGCTCATCTCCTCAATTTTCATGCCCAACAAATCCATACAGCCTCCACCTTGATTTGCATGCAGCAAAAAACACCTCGAAATTCATGCTAACATAATAATATGTCCTAGCAAGTCCGTACAATATGACCCAATAGAAAAAATGATTCTTGGAAAGCGTTCCTCTCATTGGGATTCATGCCCTCTTCTTGAGAAATTTGCTCCCTCTCTTTGAAAATTAACCTTGCCAAATGCTCACTCTTGGAAAATGTTTTCCTTGTCTTGCACATTACCCTAGGCTCTCTCTTATAACTAGAAAGTGACTTTTCACCTTCCCCAATCCCTAAATCCAAAGGGCAAGATTTATTCTTGCCTTTACATTATAAATGATTGAGATACTTTACATTTAATTTTTAATTAAGTCGTTATTTACTTTATGAAATAAGTACACTTTATCTCACAATGTCACTTTATAAAAATAAAACAAGGGAATACTTTATGAAAAGTCACATTCCATAAGAGTCACTTTAAAACAACTTTATAAAACACAACTACAAAGTCAAGTAGCCGAGCTA
Organism: Pseudotsuga menziesii; assembly: GCA_001517045.1. Classification (NCBI taxonomy): domain Eukaryota; kingdom Viridiplantae; phylum Streptophyta; class Pinopsida; order Pinales; family Pinaceae; genus Pseudotsuga; species Pseudotsuga menziesii. The sequence goes on from LPNX010586599.1 coordinate 153,627, forward strand.
GTGCATGGTCACTTCCACATACAAGACAAAACCATGTGGAGTGCCTCCAGAGCTAAAATAGCTAACACTCCCTCTTAGTGAGGGAGGTACTCACTGACATCATCATCATTAGGTATCATCCTCAAATCCATCACATTGTTCGCAGTAGGAGCTTCCTCTGAATTTGTAACTAATGCTACTACATGCACTAAACTCAAATATGAATATAACCTCCCGGAAACCACCCTGAACCCTAAGCTCCTAGGAGAATCCACTTTCCAATACTGAGCATTGGTTTGCTCATACTAGATGAACCTCCTTCCAGTACTCAAAAGAGACTCCCTCTCTTCCATCAAAAATCGATACGGTAACTTTGGTGCCACTGCAGCCTTATGAGCCTCATGCTTCTTATCCGACTCATCAACCGTGGGATATGCACTGATCTTGTACAACTCACCAAATTGATCACCAATCAAGTGTGGATAAATCAGTGCTACTCTTTCCGAGTATATATAAACATGTACCAGATCATCTATATCTAGAAATATGTACACATGTCCCCTCTGGAACAATGCTAAATACCCTGCATCCTCCTAGGATGAGATCGAGAGCAAGTTAACCCTCATCCCTGGAACAAAGATCAGAACCCCATCCTACTCGATGTATCCTCCATGACAAAGCTGGAATCTGACATTTCCAACTCCTTGTACTGCATGTGTATGTCCCCCTTCCGATGGAACAAACCGGTCTAGACAAGTATCATAAATGATATGTAATATATGTCATATTCCAGTCATATGATGAGAGGATCCACTGTCAATATGCCAACTACCATTCTAAACAAATCCATTACTATCGGCACTATAAATAAGGGAGAACAATGAGAACTCCTTCTTGAATCTTCTTGTGAAGTCCTCTACCTCTCCTGAAGCTGCACCAATCGTATCCTCCTCCTCCTCCTTCTTCTTAGGACACTAAGAAACAAGGTGGCCATACTAGCTGCAAGAAAAACACCTAACTTTGCTTAAGTCCTTCTTGGACTTCTTCCTACTCTTAGTAGAAAGAGAAACCTTTTCTTCTTCTTCTTCCTTACGGCTTGATGAACTATCCTTCACCAACCCCCTTCGGGTCTCCTCCTACATAAAATCATCCCAGGGATGATCCCAGGAAGGCATGTTCTCCCTAGCAAGAATAGCTTCCACAAAAACGCCCCATGGCTTGGTCACGCCATTTATGGTTTCTCTCACAAGCTCATTGCCCATAACAGTCTCCCTAACTGCTGCAATCTCATCCCTCACTTATGTGATCTTTGTAAGGTAAGAAGTCACACTCTCATCTTTGGTCATTCTGATACTCTTCAGCTTCTCCCTAAGCAACATCTTTTGGTTCATATTGGAGCTTTGGTATATATTGGTGAAGGACTTCCACACAAGATAAGCACGAGCCTTACTCATAATGTGCGAATCACATTATCCTTAACAACATCAAGGATGATCCTCTTCACCTTTATGTCCTTCTTATTGAAGGTGACCAATGCAATAGCATCAGTAGGAATTTGAATTGGAGTAGTTGTAGTATGGTTCACCACCTTGTCCCACAATTCATCCTCTTGCAATATGACCACTATTCTCGCCTTCCAAGGAACAGAAATTCTATCCTCATCCAATCTATCCTCCAACCTCAAACTGGTAGCTATCTTAGAGAATAAAAATAATCTACCAAAAGAACAAGAGTTTCACTCTTTCCCCACCACCTGCTAATCACATGCAGATAAGATCTTCCAATACACAAGTTGTTAAAAAAAACAACAATAACCCTTTCCCAACAACTCAACAATACTGTTGCACCCACAATCAACATTTATCACAAAGCCTCTACTTTGATACCATGTAGAAAATTGACAAAAACTAAGACCTCAATCATTCATTCATTTTGTCATACACTTAACTTAACCAAATTTCCAACCTTAAATTGTCATTAATAAAAAAATACATCACATGCATTTAAAGCAACAAACATGAAGTTGAAACATTGAAACTAAGTCTGTTTTGCAACGAAAAAGGACATATAACAACAGATTGATAAACCATATAAAGAGCAGAATTTTGGTCAATATGACCCTGGAAACCCCCCCCCTTGGGGAAAACTAGTCCAAGAGTATTTTATTTCAGCATTTTCAAGAAAAAATATTAATTTAAAGTATCATTAAACCAACAATAAATGACTAGCCCGAACGTGTGTGGCTCATTGGCATCGCTTGATATGAAGTCACTTGTTTTAAATGAGGTCACAAGATCAAATCCCACCTGGGTTTACCTGTGTCCCATGTCTTATAGGCGGGTGTGGGGCACTTAGGGGTATGTAGTAGGAATGGATCCCTAGACCCCGTGTCACGTGAGTACCAGCCCATCCCCAGTTGTCGATTCCCCTAGTAAAAGAAACCAACAATAAATGATTGTACCAACACATTGAAATTCGTGCAACACCTCGAAAAATGTTCCCAAACAACAGTACGACCTGTACAACCTCCACCACAACAACGCCTCCTTAAAATTCGTGCTCATCTCCTCAATTTGCTTACTGAACAAATCTGTACAGGCTATACGGCCTCCACCTCGATTTATGTGCAGCAAACAACACGTTGAAATTCATGCTAACAGAAGAGTACATCCCAGCAAGTACTTATAGTACGACCTAGCAGAAAATGCTTGTTGGGAAGCATGCCTCTCCTTGGGATTCGTGCCCTCTTGAGAAATTTTCTCCTCTCTCTCAAAATCAAGCTTGCCAAATGCTCACTCTAGGAAAATGTTTTCCTTGTCTTGCACATTACCCTAGGCTCTCTCTTATAACTATAAAGTGACTTTTCACCTTGCCCAATCCCTAAATCCAAAGGCCAAGATTTAATCTTTCCTTTACATGATCAACGATTGAGATACTTTCCCTCCAAAATCTGTAACATTTAATTTTTAATAAAGTCACTATTCACTCTATCAAATAAGTGCACTTTATCTCATGAAGTCACTTTATAAAAATAAAACAAGGGAATACTTTATAGAAAGTCATTTTAAATAAGAGACACTTTAAAATAACTTTATAAAATACCATTACAAAGTCAAGTAACCTAGCTATTGCATGGTCACTTCCACATACAAGACAACACCAAGCAGAGTGCCTCCAGAGCTAAAATAGCTAACAACTATATGTTCAAGCATCTATACCCTATTATAGTGGATCTCCAAAGAGTTATTGACAATCATTCCAAGGTGTTTGAAGAGATCCCTAAAGGTATTCCATTTACTAAAGATCATGACCATGATATTTACCTGCAACCAAGAAGTGTACCACCTAACATCATACCCTACAGGTACACATATGTAGGAAAGAGTGAGATTGAGATTATGTTTCAAGAAATGTTAGATGCAGACATCATTTAGCCTAACAAATGTTATTTATTTACACCAGTGGTGATTGTTTGCAAAAAAAAGGCTCGTGGCATATGTGTCCATATTATAGAGATTTTAACAAGATGACGGTTAAAGATAAGTTTATTATTCATGTCAATGATGAATGATTAGATCTCCATTATAGGTATCATTAAATCATAATGAGGAAAGAAACATTCCAAAAGCAACCTTTATAACAAATGAAGGCCATTATGTATTTTTAGTGATGTTGTTTGGCCTTACCAATGTACCTTCCACATTTCAAAGCTTGATGAATTCTATTTTTAAACCCTTCCTCATCAAATTTATGTTCATATTTTTTGATGATATACTAACCTATAACAAACCTTGGGAAGAGCATGTACAACATGTTGACATGGTCTTAAAATGATTGGAGGAGCACCAACTATATGTCATTCCTTCGAAGTGTTCTTTTGGGTTTAGGAAGTAGAATATTTCGATCATATTGTATCTCATGAAGGCATCAAAGTGGACCCTAAAAAAATTAATGTACGATTGAATGGAAAGAATTTTAGAGGATTCTTCGGATTTACAAACCATTCTCACAAGTTCATCAAGAATTATGGTCAAATAATAGCACCTCTAACAAGGTTATTTAAAAAGGAGTCATTTTCTTGGACTCGCAAAGCAACCAAATATTTTGAAAAACTTAAAGATTCTATGTGCACAACTCTTGTATTAGAAATGCTTGACTTAACAAAAACCTTTAATGCATGAAGCGATGCCTCGAGGCATGGCATTGGTGCAATTTTAATGCATGAAGGAAGGCCCCTTTCCTTTGAAAGTTGTCAACTTAAAGGAAAAAAACTTACTCAAACCAATTTATGAAAATATAATGTTAGCCATCTTGCATGCAATTAAGAAATGACACACTTATCTAATAGGAAGACACTCAGGTAAGAACAAATCATGAGAGTCTTAAGTACTTATTGGAAGAAATATTATCTTTAGAAGAGAAACAAAAATGGGTTAAAAATATGACAAGTTATGAATTTTAAATTATCTACAAAAAAAAGTAAAACAAAATATTGTGGCAAATGCACTTTCAAGGAAATAAGGAAACATAGAGGGCTTAATTTGTGTTATTTCCATTTCACAATATGATTGGGCATAAGAAGAAAGGATATAATGAAAGCATGATCAAAATCCATGCAAGATAATTCAACAACTACACAAGGAACCCAATGCATTAGATAAAATTGTGTGCAAGAATGACACACCATGGTATTAGGATCGCCTATACTTACGTCAGAATTCCCAATTCAAATAGAAGGTTCTTTTTTAAATTGCACAGTTCTCCTATAGGAGAATATTTATGGTTCTTGAAAACTTACCATAGGATCAAGAAGGATATTTTATGGGAAGGTCTTGAAATTGGTGTCTAAAATTTTATGGTAGAATGTTTAGTTTGCTAATAGAATAAAGGAGATATCCTCCACACACGAAGTATTCTACAACCATTGGCCATATCGAGTCAACATTGGGAATAAATTTCAATGGACTTTATCACAGGTTTACCAAAGTCTGAAGGAAAGAATGTCATCACAATAGAGGTGGATTGACTCACAAAATATGCTCTTTTCTCTCTCTTTCTCATCATTTTAAATTAAGTACAATAAATGAAGAATTCATGGAAACGATTCGTAACTACATGGAATCTGTAAGACTATTGTACGCAATAGAGATCTAATTTTCATTGGTAGTTTTTGGAAGGAATATTTTATTGTTTGGGTACTCAATTGGCTCATAGATCCTCTTACCATCCTTAATCTGATAGGAAAACTGAGATTGTGAAGAAATGCCTAGAAGGGTATCTCCATTGCATTGCATTCGATAAACAAAAACAATTGGTCAAGTGATTTCCCTTAGCAGAGTGTTGGTACAGCGCATCTTTCCATACTACATAAAAAAAGGTCACCATTTATGGCTATCATCCTCTCCATCACCTTATCCTTGAAAGAGAAATATAAGGTTCAAACAATGGAGGATCACATACTTCCATTCATGCATTAACCGAATTTGAGACATCGGTCATGAAAGAAAGAGTGGTTTTCTATTGGATTGACAACTTTATTCATGTCGATATAGCTAAACTATGGATATATAAGTCACCACATAATTATGTTGACCCATTGGTTCTATTTTCACCTCATTATATTCACTCACTTACTCTATTCACCTATTACACATCCACTCTAGATAATTGAGTTGAATAACAATAGTTGATGCTACATATTCTGCTTCTGCAAATGAAATGGTGGCAATAGGTTGTTTCTTGGATGCCCATGGAATCACACTTGTGCCCAAATGAAAAGCATATCTTGAAGTGCTTTTCCTATCATAAATGTTTCCTGTAAAGTCACTATCTACGTATCTAGTGAGGTTGTTGTCTTTAGACATTATGTACCGCAAACCATAATCAGATGTACCTACAACATATCTCATAATTATTTTCCCAACTTTCATGTGAGACTCTTTAGGAGATTCCATAAATATGGAAATGAAACCAACTGCATAAATTAAATCATGTATTGTTGCGGTAAGATACATTACGATACCTACAAGCTTCTTATACAAACTTGAATTTATTGTTGGTCCTTCATCCTAATTGCTCAATTTTGTGCATATGGAAAAGGGTGCATGCGACTAGTTTGCATTTGTCCATTTTGAACCTCTTCAAGATGTCTGCAGCATACTTTTGTTGAGATATAAAAATTTCTTGAGCAAATTTCTCAACTTCTATGCCAAAAAAAATACTTCATAAGACCAAGGTTAGTCATTTCAAATTCATTTTTCATGGTTGAGTTGAATTATTCTAGCTGCAAATTTCCAGTATAAATCATATCATCAACATATAGATAAACAATCATAATTTTACCTCGTTGATATGCTTTTTTGTAGAGAGTTGGCTCATTACTTCTCTTGCTAAATACATTGTTGAGCAAGTAAGAATCTATTCCGTTGTACCATGTTCTTGGGGCTTTCTTCATACCATAAAACGCCTTCTTCAACTTGTACAGTTTGTACTCTTGGCCTTTTACTTTAAATCTTGGTGGTTGTTCCACGTACACCTCTTCATCCAATATTCCATTTAATAAGGTTGACTTCACATCCATTCGGTATATCGGCCACCTGTATTGGGATTCAATGGCTAACAATGCTCTAATGGTATCTAACCTTGAGAGCAATAGTTTCACCATAATCAACTCCTGGTTGTTGAGAAAATCCTTTGGCAACCTTGCCTTATTCTTCTCCATTGTTCCTTTCTCATTTAGTTCTATCTTGTAAACCCACTTGACACCTATGTTGGTTTTGTGTGATGGAAGATCAACAAAATCTCATGTCTTGTTCCTTTTAATGGCCTCAATTTCATCATTCATGGCATGCATCCAATGTTCTTCCTTCACTGCTTCTTTGAAATATGGGGGATAACATGATAATAATGCAAAGTGAGTTTGTTGATTCACTTTTTCCCCTTGCTCAAAAATTTCACTTGTACTCTTTTTTCTATGGTTTCTCTCAATGAATATTGAATCATTGTTTGAAGAAGAATTTGTCGGTTGTTCTATGTGTCTCTATACTTGCAATCTCGACATCCTGAGAACATGTTGTCCTTTATTTTCCAATTGTTCATCTATTTGAAGAGATGGACTTTGACTCTCCTCTACCTCATTTTCTTGGTCTCTCCAAAATTTATCTTCTAAATATTTGACATCTTTGCTTGCCAAAAGCTTCTTGTTGATTGGATTATACAGTCTGTACTTTAGAATGTTCATTGTATCCAATGAAAATCACTCATGTTTTTTTTAACCATGGGAACAACAACCTCCCAAGAGTATATCCCACAGCTCGCAAGCTAGATATACCAATAACTTGTGACTTAGCAGGGGTCGAGATGTCTTGAAGCCCGCCAAAGTGAGCCTTTATCCCAGGGGTCACCTACCCTTTGAGCCTTGTCAGAACGGGCCAATGAGCAACCCTACCCCCCGTCGGTTTTGAACCTGTGACCTCCAGGAAGATAACACATGTTCTTAACCATTTTTTACTCATGTTATCCAACTTCCTTCTCAACTCCTATGGAACATGTGCATATGCTATGCAACCAAAACTTATGAAATGAGAGTGTAATGATCCCACAACACAATTTTTTTAAACAAACTATAGTTTTATATGAATCCATTATGAAACTATTATTTCTTGGCACACATGTATAGATTTGCAGTATAATGACCTTTATCTCCTACTCAACCTGTCTTTAATCCAAATTTTACCTCAACATCATATTACATAAACTGGCTACTTTTAATCACTCACAGGCCAATCATAATATAGCATGATATCGTTTCCATAACAGTTTGTTATTTCCTCTCTTATTCTCATCATGGCTTATATTCTAGCGCTGGTGCCAATACCCCTCTAACTTTAGAGACAACACTATAATCTAAGTACTCTTACCAAAAAAGTAATGCACCTATAGAAGATCTACATCTCTATTTTTTGTTCATTAATATATATATAAACATTTTACATGCACAAATGCACACACATTAATTCATGTGCCACCGATCTGACCCTTATCTTAATTTCATCTTATGAAATTAAGATAAAAGTTTACATCTTCACCTATAACCAACTCCTAGCCCTAGGCTATCCCACAACTCACTTATGCATTAAATCGAAGAAATATTCGATAAGCAAGTCCTAACTCCATCTCACAAAATCACACGGATGAACTTAATCAAAGTATTGTTTTATGCGAAGATCCATGTCATTCTTTTAAATGTGGTTCACCATTTGTTAGAGGGCTACTCCACTGAAAATCCCAACACCTGATATTCAAACTGAATCACCTGATATTCAAACTGAATCAAGGTATGGCCAGCTCATCATTCACACATTTATTACAATGGGCTCCACAAGAGCATCATGTCACTTACAAGAGTAGAACCTGAATGGGGAGGGTAACATTCATTCCTCCCAACCACCCAAGCTACATCCATGCCATTCCTTTAAGAATGTCAAACCAACCCAAATTTACCCGAACCTAGCCCATGACAACACCGTGCCATATGTCTTACCCATATGATAAGCTGAGGGTCGGGACTCGGGCCCTACTTCCCCCTTCTACGCGTGAAATCGAGGCAACGGCGATGAATAACAAGCAGCTTAAGATCGAATGGCTTGCTGTGTAGTGACCGTTACATTAAAGACTGCGAGTAGGTTGGTTAATTTTCATGAGTTAATCGTTAACGTAAAGGTATGTCAGGAATCAGGATTACTGGCATTCTTAGCACATGCAAAGAAACTATGTCACATGAGTTAACCGTTAACGTTAAGGTATGTCAGGAATCAGGATTACTGGCATTCTTAGCACATGCAAAGAAACTATGTCACAACTGTCAAAATTATATACCCAGCTACAAGCTAATTATATGGATGTAGTGGCAACGTTTATTCTCATGCATGCAGAATATTTCTTTATTTCAGTATGATTAATGAAGCCATTAAACTTAATCAAATAGATAGGGTTTTACTGTTGCTGAGATCCAGCTCACGGCCTCAATATAAATTACTCTTCCATGAACTTTATGGCTTTATAGTTAGAGGGATTCAACCCATACTTGTAAACTGATAAAAATAAGCTCAATTACGAATATGTGTGCTACTGTATCTTTCAACCTTGCATGCACAAAGATACTTTTTGCTAGATAAAAAGTAATGGCATGTCGCATATATTGGTATTGCATTTCATGAATTAGTAGCTTATTGCAATACTTATCTATAACAGAATACCGGTTTATTTTAATACGGTCACTGGAATCCAACAACCATGTTCTACTAAACAATTTATTTTCACAACACATAAATTGTTTTAAAGATCTATTATGTCTGCTGCAATTAAATACATGAAGTTCTCGGTTTATAAAAAAAAGTCAGATATTATTCTTCTCGGTTTATAAAAAAAAGTCAGATATTATTCTTGTATATTAGCAGTACTATGTTCTTTATCAATAACAAAGAGATTTTATCTATGATTAATAACAGTAATGTCCAGATTAAACTCAGATAGCACAACAATTGAAGCCTCTTATTCCATAAGCATAATTCCAACACAAGGAAAACCAAGAAATGTACTTATCTGCATTTTGCCTTCAGATTTCCGTATGCAAACCACTGTGGAAAAACCACGACCCACCCAACCATAGACTGTAGAAAACTTATAAACTTTATGTTTTCACAGTCACCCGTGAACCAGGTCCCGGTCTCTCTAGGAACTAGTTTCCTAGTTTCTGGGGATTATTTAAATCTTAGATTTTTCTCTTCTGGTTTTCATCCCCTTGAAGATACTCCCTCCAAGACCCACTTTGCACTATACAAGTACTCACACAAACAATCTCAGAGAGGATTACCTCTTTGGTATCTAACTATCCAAGGTTTGTTTCTGTTCATTCATATAGGCAATCCTCCTTCCAAACACGGAAACAATCTCAAAATGGATCTATCTATCTCGTATTTAGCTATCCAAGGTTTGTTTCGGTTCATTCATATAAGCAATCCTCCTGCCAAAACACAAATCCAAAAGCACTCTTGCCACAAACCTAACACCAGCAGTACTCCTGCATTAGCACCTCGAGTGCTCCCCACTATATGGCCATAGAGATTTTGAACCAAACAAAACTTCAAGCTTGGTCATCTGATGCATAGATACCAAGTGATTAGCACATCCTTCCTTTTCTTTCTTTTTTGGGTTCATTACATGAATTCTTTCCTTTCTTTTCTTTTTGTTCAGTCTGTGATTTATTTCCTTTTTTTCCCAAAAAGTTCCATTCCATTTCTCCATTTTAAGTTTTTTTATAAGAGTTGGTATGTTTTTAGTATATTATTAGGATTGTGACACCTATGATTTAAGTTATGTTTCTAAATATCTTTTCAATTTTCTGAAATTATTTAGTTGTTAAGTTTCATATACGCTGTTATTACTATTCTTCTCTTCTCTTAGATCATCTGATCGTTATAGAGACCATGAACTCTCTTTCCTGACTTTGCCCTTACAACCTTAAAAATAAAATAACTCTTAAGCTCAATATAACATATACCTAAGTACATGGTAGCTTATCAAGCATAATGTTCATATGTCAAAACAAGTAAAGGAATTCACCACTTGTTGGGGGCACAACATTCTAGGGTATTTCAAAGATACCTTGTCATTGTCTCATTCCATGATTCTTGTGTTATATGCATACTGATCATGGAACATCTTAATCTCAAACCTAATTAAACAAATTATTGGCTTTAATCATACTTCTTGCCATGTTCATGATGGTCTCGTTCTTTCTTTCAGCCGCTCCATTCTAATGTGGACTATATCTTATTCTAAACTACCTCTCGATGCCCTATTGTTTACTGAAATATGCAAACTCTTTTGAATCAATCAATATAAAGAAATAGTAACCACCTCCTATGGACTAATTTTGCATGGGACCACATAGGTCTATATATTGTACTAGCTCGAGGTGTTCCTTTTCTATGTAGGAGGCTTCTAGAAAATCATCCCTTTGATGTTTTCCTAGGATACAACTTTCACAAGGAGTGGTTTCTTCATTCAGCATGGGATATCCCTTAACCATTGATTGTTTTTGTAAGCAAGTAAGGCTCTTAAAAGATAAATGACCATATCTACAATGCCATGACCATATCTAATCTGTGCTAGAGACTTTATGTGCATATGACTGTGACTAGATTACACTTCTTAAATTCAAAGGGAACATTTTATTTTTGGTCATCTCTATTCTTTTAGTATTCTACAAGGTGGCTTGTCTAAAATTGTTGATGTAATTGTAACTTCAGAATGTATTCATCCGTATTTCTTATGTATTGTAACCCGATGTTTATTTCGGGATGTATTGTAATGTATTTGAGTCATGTCATACCTCGATGTTTATTCCAGGAAGTTTCTATAATGAGAAAGTATTGTCAAGTCATTGTGGGTAACCCTCCTATTGGTCAAGGGTTAAAGTCCCCACAGTTGTGGGGCCCTTGGGTTATTAGACTATCCTAGTAACTTCGACCCTAGGTGAGTCATTGTAAGTCGGGGCAATAGTCCCCACCATTGTGTTACCCTCCTAATGGTCGGAGGAGGCAAAGTCCCCACAAGTGGTGGGGCATTAGGGTTATTAGACTCTCCTAGAGATATCGGCTCTAGTAAGTAATTGATAAGTGAGGCTGACATGTTGGAGTGGGTTCCAAGTGAATGGAAGAATATAAATACAGAGTGAGAGCCTCTCTATTTATCATACTCATACACACACTCACTCATTGGGGCACATGAGTGAGAGAGGAGAAGCTCTCTCAGTATGAGAGAGAGAGACTGCTCCTGTCGGGAGATCATCTTATTGTTTTCTGGTTTTACATCTTGTGTTGATTCTATCTCTAAGGAAGTTGTAGGGTTTTCTCTATTTATGGTTTCCCCGATGAAAAACATTGTGTTCATTGTCTCGTGTTTGATTGTTGTACTTGTTGTTCTCTTAGTAAAGATCCTAACATAATGCTAACTTTAATGTTGAAAAACTAACATTGTGCAACTAGATAAGCTATGGATTCTTACTGTTTGGGTCTCTCTCCACAATCCATCAACAAAAGTATGCTAGGATGACTCTCCATTGAAGGGCGCATCTTTCTGTCGAAGCGGAATTCGATTCCAAGCATTTTCAATTTTCGATGCGGAAATTAGGGCTTTCTACAGAAGAGGAATTTTTGAGTGATCCCAGCATAGGATTTATCTCCTCATCAAAACCAAAGTTTAGAGACCTGGATCAGGAAATTTGGTTGGGTGAAACTCCAGGAAAGTCAAACCCTAGTTTGACCCCGAGCTAGAAAAACCCTAAATACTAAAACTGCTAAGTTTTGATACATTCACTATATTCCGATATTGGCAAAGTTTCAGGAGCTGAAAATCACAGGGGCCGAAGATAAATTCCTAATGAACACTGTATCCAAAATGCAGCCTTAGATTCACTATATTCTGGGAGATATGATCCCTCCAAGTTAGTGTTCCAGCCTCTTCCAAAATTCATCTTAAACGGAACACCTGGGGATAATTGCAATATATTGGGCTATAGAGGTCCAAATGGAATTCCTAAAGATGTTCCAGAAAGGGCATGGAATTTAATTTCAGTGGTCCAAATATCAGACTCAGAAGATGAACCAGTGACACGTGGCATGCCATACAACTTTGTTGTTCTGAACAATCCTGTAACAAGTCACCTTGGAAAAATGATCATAAATCCCAATTGGTGAAACCAATTCTGATGAAACCTGTGGTGTTGGATCAGGGACATGTGAGGTTACCTCAGTGCTAAATTGAAGACACATAGGAGCAGTAATTTCAGAGATATCACAGAAACAATGACAGACATTTATGTAGAAGAAATTGGAAAACTAGGGCTTCTTGTGTCGGGAGCTTCCCTCCATTGTTTTCAGAAAAGGAGTACATAGGACAGCTCCATTTGAAGAGATATATATGTATATCCAATTAGATTTGAAAGATTCCAAGTTTTAAAAATTAGGGTTTCTCTGAAAAACCCTAGAACAGCCAGCTCCAGAACCTGGACAGACACCTCAAATCGGTAAGATCTAATCTATTGCTATTTTCATTTGAGGTTCTCATTTCAAAGTGATCTATCACATCAGCTTGATGATAAGCTTGGTGAAGTTGACAACTTCCAAGCATGGAAGTATTTTATCTCTCTGAAGAAAATTAATTGGACACCTACATGAGTAGAGAGGTTCCAGTTCCAGAGGGAGATGAGGCTCAAATCCTTACACAAGAAGAACTTGGTCAAGGACAAGAAGATCATTGTTGATTCAGTCATGAATCAACTTGTACTACAAGTGTCTTCCTTAAAGACACCGAAGATGTTTGATTCCTTGACCAAGCTATTTGAAGGGAAGAACAAAAATCAGAATATGACCTTAAGAAACCGGTTGAAGAATGTGAAGATCCAGAATGCAGAGACCATACAGTCATACTTTACTTGAAGTGGTAAAATAAGAAGTGAAGAATGCAATAGTGGTGATGTCCACCTTGAATGGCCTCCTAGGATCATGAGATTCATTCATTCGAGGAATGTGTACCAGAAGGAAGTGATTACTTTCGGCAGACTCTGGGAAGAAGAAGAAGCTCGACTCATAAGAAGAGAAGAGAAGATGGGAGCAATTGAAGAACAAGCTCTCACCATCAAAAGAAGATCCCTCAAGCGATGAGGAATATGAAGATCTCAACTCTTGAAGAACTTCTTATCCACCTTAGCATTTGGATAAGAAACAATGCTATTATGAATGAAGAAGACGATGAAGCTAAAGGCTTAAGAAGGAGTTGACCCATGAAACAAATAAAGATAAGTATTCAATTGTCATTTTATGATATTGTTTTGTTATGCATTTGTTTATATTCAGTTGATGTATTATGCATGATAGGATGTTTGCATTAACGACAGTATACTACTAATATGCATATGATGGGTAAGTAGCTCTTGGTGCTATACAAACTCTCCATTTCTACTTATCTAGAATGAAACCTCTTTGCTGACATATTGGATTAGTGCACAATCTCAATGTTGTCCTAGTAGAGATGGAAGGCATCTAGAAAATTTTCTGTGAGATATGGATGAATGTTGTATTGGCTAAAGTAGTTGCATGATCATATATTTATGCATAAGAATTTGCCAGTATGAATATTCCTTATGAAATGTTTCTAACCATACAAATGCATTTGACTTGTAGGAAAGATCGCATACATAATCGCCTACAAGCAAAGAAGGATGAGACTTGTTCTGAAGAACAAGTGACGATAGTTCAAGATGAAGAATAATATGACGAATGTAGCGACATCATTGATACAGAACCTTCCAGCTATGAAGAAGTTCAAGAAGAATGATGTCTAGGATGCAGTATTGATATGAGAAGGGAAGTTCGTAGTTCCATCATGCAGTAGATGGAAACATCGTGGGATACAAAGCAAGATTCCTAGCACGAGGCTTCTCACGAAAAGAAGGCATAAACTATGAAGAGACATTTGCAGCCACTGGAAGTGAAGTCACATGACATGCATAATCATGTGTGGAAATGAAACAAGGCCTTGTACAAGTTCAAGAAGACACCCATGGGATAACACATACATGATGAGCTTGATGAATATCTTAACCTTTGCTACAAGGTTGATAAAGGATGACAAGCTCATAGATGGATGTGAGAAGAACTTTTGAAAAAGTTCAAAATAGAGGATCTTGGTATCCAATGATCCTAGATGGATACTACTTGTCACTCCAGTACAGAATGTTTCAGTGCATAGAGTACGGAAGATAGAGGGATTATGATGCTCTACTTCAGAGGGAGTGACTGCAGAAGATCCTGAGGTTTGACATGGTACGACAGGATGGATAGATTACTGATGACTCTAGGCTTTACTGAGAGTAAAGCGGATTCCAACCTTTGCTTCAAGGTTGAAGACGGAAGACTAGTGATGCTCCTGTTATGTGTCGATGCACTATTGTTCTAGGCATGGAGGTGTGGACAAGGGAAGTATGCAGTAGAGATCCTGAATAGGTTCATGATGATGAACTGCATGACCACACCTATGGCATCGAACATGAAGCTATTGAGTGATCCTTCATCAGAGACGGTTGATGCTACGATGTATCGTCAGATGATTGGGTCCTTGATGTACCTGAGACCAGATATTTGCTTTGCTGTGAACACATTGAGACATGGGGCAGACATTAGAAAAGAACGCATCCGTTCCTCAGCCCTTGCGGAACATGTAGCCAAAACCAAACATCACATCCGTCTAGAAGACACCATTATCCTCGCGAAAGAAGACCACTATTTCAAAAGAACATTTAGAGAGGCCCTAGAGATTACCAAACTCCCACACAATCTAAATAGGGATGGGGGCCTAGAGGTAAGCACTAGTTGGCTTCCCCCGATTCTCAATCGAAAAGGCCACTCTGTCCCGTAATTTTTCCTTCTCCCCCCTTTTTTCCTCGCCTCTCCCTTTATTCCTTAGTCCTCCCGCCGCATCCTTAATTAAAACCTTTCTTGAATTCTAAAAATTTCAAATGAAATTTGGAAGATCTTTTAGAATTCTTTTTAAAAACTTTAGTAGGTTCAAATGAAAATCAACTTCTTAAAACTTTTAAAATCCATTTTTTAAACTTTAAGAATTAAAGCTTAATTAATTCCAGCCTTTTAGAACCTTAGGGTCCCTTAAAATTAACCTAATAAATTACAAGTTAAAATTGAAATATTATAATTAAATTAAAATAAATTGTAATATTATTATTAATTTTCCTATGCCTAAAATCAACATCTTAAATATTTTTTCATTCTTAAAACTTTAGGAATTAAAGCATAATCAATTTCAACTCTTAGAACCTTAGGGTCCTTTAAAAATTTTTAACCTAAATGTCTACAAGTTAAAATTGGAAAATTATAATTAAAATTAAAACAAAATAGAATAATATTATTAATTTCCCTATATCTAAGCATATCAATAATCATCAAGGGTAAATTGTTAATAATAAAGATTTATTAATAATAATTTATTACAAGTTAAAATTGAATTATTATAATTCTCCTATGTCTAGGCATATATTGAATCTTTTAAATGAAATTTATTAATAATAGAGATTTATTAATGTTACTAAATAGACATTGTGGAAACTTATAATTATTGACCATATTCATTTAAATTAAAATTTGTTAATAAAAATGTTTTGGCAATAATAATAAATAGATTAAATTTGTAAAAATAATTAAGATTGACCATCACTTAAAACTTAGGCTTTTAAATAAATGAAAATCAACATTAACCTTAATATTCATTTTAAACCTTGAGAATTTTAAGGTAAAATTAAGAATCTATTTCTTGACTTTTTGACCCTTATAATTCCTTAAATTAACCAAATGAGTGCATTCACATTTCATTAAAAGTAGGAATTATAAATAAAAGTAAAATTAAATATGAGAAACTTATAAATTTCCCTAAAGTGAGGCACATTAATAATCATATTAAAATTGATTAATAATAAAAAATTTATTAATAATAAGTAATAGTTTCTCTGATCAAGTTTTTAGTGCCTTAATTCAGCCGTTTTAGGAGTTTTAACATTATAAACGTTTTCTTTTTTCCGCACATTCTTGATTTTAAAATAAAATTAAAAATTTTCGACCTAACCCGAGCCTCCGCAACCGACCTTTGAACTCTTCTACCTGGTTTCGGTATTTATCCTTGATTCTCAATCTCTTCACTTTCGACATTGTCCTGAAGATGGATCCTGATATGGATTCGAAACGTCGACTCGGTCATTTCGATACTGTGGTTTCTCCGACAGCAACATCAACAACTAACCACCACAGAAATTTGGCAACAGACATTGAGACATGTTCACTTGATGGTTGCAAAGCATGCAGGAGTACAGTTGATTATGGGCTCAAGTACGATGTGAATCAGAAGATTAACCTGGAAGATTATGTTGATTCAGATTGGGCAGGCAGTGCCATCGATAGGAAGAACACTTCAGAGTGTTGCTTCAGTATGGGATCAGGTGTGATCTCTTGGTTTAGCAGGAAGCAATCCTGTGTGGCACTAAGTACAGCTGAAGCAAAGTATGTCGCAGCTTGTTCAGCGAGTTGTGAGGCAATATGGCTGCAGAAGCTACTGTCTGATTTATTTGCTCTCTAGATGGATGCTACTTGTATACATTGTGACAACCAAAGTTGCGTGAAGTTGTCAAAGAATCCAGTGTTCCATGACAAGTTGAAGCATATCGAGATCAAGTATCACTATATCAAGTATATGGTGCAGAAGGGAGCAGTGAAGCTCCAGTATGTTGTGACGAAGGAACAGATAGCTTATGTGTTGACGAAGCCATTGGCCAGAGTGAAGTTCGAGTACTTCAGGGAGAATCTTGGTGTTCTCCAGATCGAGGTTTCCTCCAAGGGAAAGTGATGAGTCCCAAATCCATTTTGACGAGCAGGTCAGATGTAAGGGCTGAGCCATTCTATCATGGTGAGAGGATTCAGTTCCTTCCATGTCAGATATGAGTGCTAAGATCCAAAGCCATTATGACGAGCAGGTCAGATATAAGGGCTGAGCCATTCTATTATGGTGAGAGGATTCAGTTCCTTCTATGTCAGATATGAGTGCTAAGATTCATAGCCATTCTGACGAGTAGGTCAGATGTAAGGGCCGAGCCTTTCTGTCATGGTGACAGGATTCAGTTCCTTCCATGTCAGATATGAGTGCTGGCCATTTTGTCGAGTAGGACAGATGTAAGGGCAACTGCCACTCTCTAGGAGAGTGGAGGCACCTGGTCCGTTACCAGGTAGCTCAGTCTGGGACTGGGGGCCTTTCTAGTGAGGGTGGAGAACTTAGTTCCTTCCAGGTCAGATGTGAGTGCAGGCCATTCTAGCGAGGGTGTAGAACTTGTTTGCTACCAAGTCAGATATAAGGGCAAATGCCATTCTCTTGGAGAATGGAGGCACCTGGTCCGTTACCAGGTAGCTCAGTTTGGGACTAGGGCCCTTTCTGATGATGGTGAGATGATTCAGTTCCTTCTAGGTCAGATGTGAGTGCAAGCCTTTCTGGCGATGGTGAGAGGATTCAGTTCCTTCCAAGTCATATATAAGTGTTGAATCCTTTTCACAGATGTTTCACAGATGTTAGTGATGTGATGTCCTATCATGCTAGTGAATGTGAGTGCTGGGCATTTCTGATGTGATTGTAGGTTCCTACATGATCATATGTGAGTGTTGGGCATGCCTTTCTGACGAGTAAGTCAGATGTAAGTGTTGGGCGAAGCCCTACCTGATGACTAAGCCTACAACCAGCATGAAAGAAGGCTGGCTCTATATAAATTCCTGTGATGAGAAGAATCATGAGATAGCACACATGATGATGATAAGAGAAGATCCAGATCGAGCTATGATCCAGATCCAGTTATGATGACTCCGAGAGATCCAAATCGAGTGATAATCCAGATCCAGCAGTGATGATCCAGATCGAGTGATGATCTAGATCCAATAGTGATGATCTAGATCGAGTGATGATCCTAATCCAGTGATGATATCCAGTGATGATCCAGATCGAGAGATGATCCAGATCCAGTGATGATGATCCATATCGAGTGATGATCTAGATCCAGTGACGACGATCCAGATCGAGTGATGATCTAGATCCAAATGAAGATGACCTAAAGATGAAGATGACTTGAAGATGAAGATGACCTAAAGATGAATATGACTTGAAGATGAAGATGACAAGAAGTTGAAGATGATTCAGATGATACAGAGAAGAAGACTCATGCTAATAAATTGTGTCGAGAGAATACCTTCCTAGTTAAGAGGGAGTGTTGATGTAATTGTAACTTCAGAATGTATTCATCCATATTTCTTATGTATTGTAACCCGATGTTTATTCTGGGATGTATTGTAATCTATTTGAGTCATGTCATACCCCGATGGTTATTCTGGGAAGTTTCTATAATATGAAAGTCATGTCAAGTCATTGTGGGTAACCCTCCTATTGGTCAAGGGTTAAATTCCCCACAGTTGTGGGGCCCTTGGGTTATTAGACTATCCTAGTGAAGTCGACCCTAGGTGAGTCACTGTAAGTCGAGGAAATCATCCCCACCATTGTGTTACCCTCCTAATGGTCGGAGGAGGCAAAGTCCCCACAAGTGGTGGGGCACTAGGGTTATTAGACTCTCCTAGAGATGTCGGCTCTAGTAAGTAATTGATAAGTGAGGCCAACATGTTGGAGTGGGTTCCAAGTGAACGAAAGAATATAAATAGAGAGTGAGAGCCTCTCTATTTATCATACTCATACACACACTCACTCATTGGGGCGCATGAGTGAGAGAGGAGAAACTCTCTCAGTATGAGAGAGAGAGACTACTGCTGTCGGGAGATCATTTTACTGTTTTCTGGTTTTACATCTTGTGTTGATTCTATCTCTAAGGAAGTTGCGGAGTTTTCTCCATTTATGGTTTCCTCGATGAAAAACACTGTGTTCATTGTCTATTGTGTTTGATTGTTGTACTTGTTGTTCTCTCAGTAAAGATCCTAACATAATGCTAGCTTTAATGTTGAAAAACTAACAAAAATTGAACATTTAGTGCCTTCAAATCCAAGATCATAATTGTTTTGACTCAACTTTCCTACACTTACCATATTGTGCTTGAGATGATGTACATAGAAAACATTATGAATGGATTTCTTATCAGATTGTTTGCTTAGGACAAAAACAATACCTTTTGATTTGGCTTGTACTTGAAATTAATCACCAAGACTTATTTTTGACGTGGCAAAAATATCTATGTTAGTAAACAAATGTTCGTTACTTATCATGTAATTGTTACAGCCACTATACAACAACCAAATATCCTTATTGTTAATGGTTTATTTAGTGATATGGCATTCTTTAGTGATCTAGCATGAAATGACCACTGATTCTGATGTTCCTTCATCAGTATTGCATACATGTGCTCTGCCCCTTCTTGCAGTAAAAGCACTAGATCCATGACTTGTCTTCAAATATTTTGCCTCTCCCCCTTTGGTTCTAAGATTGTTCCTGGGCTGATGCACAATCATGGACTCCTTTAAAGGCACTTTAGATGACACATAACACTAAAAAAACATGGAACCTCTAACTTTAGGTGACAATTAGAGGTACTTCCCTAACATATTTGAAGATGAAGTATTAAGACAAAAAGTTAGGTAATTGAATAAGCTTTCATAATATATTATTTTTATCTATATAAAATTTGTGTAAATGATTATAAAATTAGTTTCCCTTAAATTGGGTTTTCAAATTTTCAACACATCATAACATTTATGTTTGGGCGGGTGCAGCACTATATGAGGTAAATGATTTCATTTTTGGATAAATTCTTGCAGACATATGAAGGACATATGGTACTAGTGTAACACTATTTTTTCAAAAAAAAACATGAATTATTAATTATTGAAGTCTAAAAACCTTGAAACGAAAATGTTATGTGCGGATGCAACACTTTAGGGTCAAAACTTAATGAAATTATTTATTTCTATATATAATATTATAGACCTCGGTCTCCTCTAGTGCACCATATAGTTTTCTTATGAAATGGTGAAGGCAATCAAAGGTTATATAAAAAACAATCGATGTATCTATTTTTAAAATTGGCACGTGTCATTTAGAAAAATAATAATAAATAAATAAAACATACATTTTTAGGAAAAAATTACATATTCAGAATCGTTAGGTCGTATTCTACAATATTCTATATTTTCATAAAAAAAAATATTGTGTTTGTCATAGCAAAAAAATGCCATCGAAACTGAGCATATTCATAGAGTTCTGAAATATTGGAAATAGCCCTGGTTTATTTGTCCTAGCCAATAGGGTCGGTAGTCTGAATTTATTTCTGAACATCATGTTAAGCCTCGTTCCTGCCAAAATTTTAAATTTTACAAAACACATATGTGTTATAATGCATGTGCATTTTATATCGCATGTGGTATAACGCATATGAGTTTTATATCACATATGTGTTTCACTACGTTAATTTAAAAGACAATTTTACATATACATTGGTCTTGGAACACCATACACTTTCTCCCTCTATAACCAACCTCCCCCCCTTTTTCTATATAACACACATCCACACACCCTCTCTCCATCCCTCTTTATCTAACCATTGTTATTTCTCTCAGAGATCTGGGGGCCCTCCTTACTCATAGATCAGAGAGGATCTGTCAACTATGTCACCTTCAAGAAGTGGAAACTAAGTCACATTTTATCTTCAGGTGCCATGTCTACTATGAGATTAGAGGACGCTTCTACTTTCTGTTCAGGGGCCTCCAAACTCTAGTCGCTTTCTTTAGGTACACCGATCAGAGATGTCTAGCGCTCTATATCTAGGAGGCCCTCAGATTTTGAGCGTAACTCCTCTAGCCTCCCACCAAACCAGACACCACACATCAGATCACGACATTCTTCAGCAGGATACCATATTCCAGAGGCACCAAAAGATCTACTGACCTTAACATCGACCCAACTAATAGATCTGTAAGGGTTGTAGGTTCCCAACCCATAAGATATCAACTATGGATCCGTACCAAACCCCCCTCTATGCACTCAGGACCCTACAAGCCCCACCAACATCGTGCTAGAGGGGGCCCTGTGCC
This sequence comes from Pseudotsuga menziesii, assembly GCA_001517045.1. Lineage (NCBI taxonomy): Eukaryota > Viridiplantae > Streptophyta > Pinopsida > Pinales > Pinaceae > Pseudotsuga > Pseudotsuga menziesii. The sequence goes on from LPNX010586599.1 coordinate 175,298, forward strand.
TACCATTTCCAAATCAGGGAAATAGACACTTCTTTAATTCCCATAGTTTTCCTCATTCAGCCTTGGATGTTAGGAGTACCAGACCCTCCTGGATTACTTTGGCTCTTGGATATTTCCCACCTGGGCTCCTTTGCCCCTGTGTAGGGTTACAGGTTTTGAACTAGCACAAGTGCTCTCCCATGCTATATACTAGATCGCCTTACACATCTTTACTTCTTTCTTCTTTCTTCTTTATATTTCACTTGTATTGCTTATATTGTATTTTATCTATGGGAGATCGGTTAATCCTCCCACATGCATAACATATCATTGTAACTGATAGTCCCGTTGACCTACTTTGTGGTCATTAGTGAACATTAATAAAATTATCTTATCTTATCTTATCTCCTTCACCATCCCTCTACCTCTATAACCATCCCTCATCCCTCTCTCTCTCCCCCTTCCCTCTCTCTCCCTTCTCTCTTCTATGCTCCCTCCCTCTCCTTCTACCTCCATGTGTTCCATCCTCTCACTCATTCCATACCTCACTTTATCCCCCTACCTCCTCTCTCCACTCCCTTCTCTCTCCTCCTCTCTCCCCCTCTCTATCTAATTCCCCACTCCTTCCTTATCTCTCCACTCCCCCCTCGACAAACTTACACACCTCTTGGTCTTGAAAAGTCACACCCTCTCTACCTTTATAACCAATCTTCTCCCCCTTGTCTCTCTCACACACATCCACACACCCTCTCTCCATCCCTCTCTATCTAACCATCGCTATTTCTCTCCTTCATTATCCCTCTGCATCTATAACCATCGCTCAACCCTCTCTCCCACCCCTTCCCTCCCTCTCTTCCTCTCTCCCCCTCTCTGCCTAAGTCCCCCCTCCTTCCTTATCTCACCACTCCCCCATCAAAAAAACTTACACACCTCTTGGTCTTAACCACACCCCCTCTCCCTCTATAACCAATGTTCCCCCTTTGTCTCTCTCAAACACATTCACACACCCTCTCTCCATCCCTCTTTATCTAATCTTCGATATTTCTCTCATTCACCATGCCTCTACCTCTCAAACCATCCATTAACCCTCTCTCTCTCCCCCTTCCCTACCTCTAAAACCATTCCTTTGTTAACCCTCCCTCCCGCTAAAACCATTTCTCTCTTACCCCATCCCTCCCTTCCTCTCCTTCTACCTCCATGTGTTCCATCCTATCACTCACACCATCCCTCACTTTCTCCCCCTACCTCCTCTCTCCACCCCCTTCTCTCCCCCCCCAAATTCCTTCTCTCTCTTCCTCTCTCTATCTAACCATCGATATTTCTCTTTTTCACCATGCCTCTGCCTCTAAAACCATCCATCAACCCTCTCTCTCTCCCCATTCCCTCCTTCTAAAACCCTTCCTTTGTTACCCCTCCCTCCCACTAAAATCCTTTCTCTCTTCCCCCCTCCCTCTCCTTCTACCTACATGTGTTCCATCCTCTCACTCACTCCCTCCATCACCTTCTCCCCTACTGCCTCTCTCCACCCCCTTCTATCTCCCCCCAAATTCCTTCCCTCTCTTCCTCTCTCTATCTAACCATAGATATTTCTCTCCTACACCATGCATCTACCTCTAAAAACATCCATCAACCCTCTCTCTCTCTCCCTTCCATCTTTAACCATGTGTCCCTCTCTCTCGCTCGTGAAATCAATCCAATAGTTCAAGCCTTCATCTCTCCATATTTCTCTCCATTTCTCTCTCTCTCTCTCTCTCTCTCTCACACACACACACACACACACACACACACACACACACACACACATAATCCCTCATCTCTATCCCTTGTTGTAACCATCCTTGACCATCCTTCATTTCCCTAAATCCCTCCTCTCTCACTATTATTCTCCCACTCTCTCACCCTCTGACCATCCCTCCATCCACCATTGTCTCTCCCTCCATCTCTCTCTCTCTCTCTTTGACTCTCCCCCCTCTCACTCTTTAACCGCCCCCCATTTGTCTCTCTCACTTACTCTCTCTATTCCACCACTCTATCTATCCCTCTCCTCCCTCTCACTCTTTAACCACCCCCCCATTTGTCCCTCCATCCATTATGTTATATCTTTCCTCCATCCAGTATCCTATATATTTCCTGCACCCAATCATCCCTCCCTCCTATATATCTCCCTCTCCCATCCCCCCTATATCTCTTCCCTTCCACATCTGTCCCTCCCGCTTATATGTATTCCCCTCTCACCAATCCCTTCCCTTTTTATTTCTCCTCCCTTCATCCTACACCCATATCTCTCCCCTACCAATCCCTCTCTCCCATGATTCCATCTACACCTTTCTCTCCCTCCTTTGACTCTCCCCCCCCCACTCTTTTAGCTTAATCAATGTAATGTTATTTTTTCCTATGTCATATGCACTAAATTGCATATGCGATATGATGATCACATTTTACATAGTGATCGTTAGGTGTAAACCATTGTATGCATAACGCATGTGTGATATAACGCATATGTGTTAAAACGAACATGCGTTATATCACATATGCGATATGGGTTTCAAAAAAAATGTTGGGTTGTGGGCCGTGGGCCATTTTTACTGTAGCAAAAGACATAATTCCTCCAAACCCATGCAGAAAGAACTGTTCAACTTGTCATTTCATCATTTATTACATAAATCCAAGTTCGGCTGGATTTCAATGGGGAATGTAGGTAATAGAGGCCGAAAATCGGCGAGGAAGGTGCCTACACCACCGGGAAAAAAAGGGAAGAATCAAGAAATCACCGTCATTCAATCTATGAGAAAATACTTTCCATTCCCACTCAACTGGTGAAGCATAGAAAATCAATAGAAAATGCAATGTTGGTTACCCCAAAGAAAGAGTCAAAGCGGAGGAATTTGATAGTGGACAATACCATACATTCTCCAACGACCCACATTTTTGTATCGAATTCAAGGGATGGAGCACCACACTTTGCATCAAATGCTTGTGCCTCAACATCTCGAAAAAAAGTACATATACCTGATGTAGAGGTTGAGGAGGATAATGCAACGTTAATGGAAGCTAGTTATGGGGGAGATGAAAATCTTGGTGCATTATTAAGCAGACAGTTTTGTGAAGAATTCGATCATTTTGTTCCTGACGATGCAAATGTGGCTCCGCAATAACCATGCCAGGTGGTTCAATCTCCTAATTGAAGTTGTTAACCTGTAGTGGATGTAAACATCACTCCATCATTTCAAATGGCAAAAAATATTACAGCAACGCGAAAGAGAACTCCTAAATGCATACAAGTGGACGAGAGAGAATGATATAGTGCATCTAGAATACATGAGTACTAAAGCTTAAGTTTTTCAACAAGTTCTAGGAATTCAGAACTTGATCAAAGTTATACAACCTTGGTGATATCTACTAGGAGGCATGGATGAAGAGGGAGTCCACCAAACAAGCAAAGATAAGTATTCAATGTTTTGTGAAATAAGTGTTACTAATTTAAATTGAATTGTTATCTTATTGAGAAGTAGCATAATTATTTTATTGATGGATAATACATTGGATATTGGTTAACCCTTGTGGACATTTATGTCAGGTCCATTATGGAGGATATGAAAGCAATGATTCGTGATAAATATTTACCCATGTATTATGGGTGGAAGTATCCAGTATGACAATTATGCTTAGGTTAAGTGGAGGATGAGATTCTTGAAGATGAGACATTTAGAAAAGAAGGGTATAATAAGACTCCAAAGGTTTATAGAATATACATCCCCTAACAAAGAGATCAAGATCAAAATGGATGTCACCTTTGATGAAGATGCAGTCTTCAACAAATCCAGGAAGTCTCACATGGATGAGGAAAGAAAAGGAGCACGAGGATCCAAGATATGAAGTGGTAAATAAATCTACAAGATCAAACATGTTGCAAATGGAAGCATAGAGAAGTACAAAGCAATATTTGTGGCTAGATAATCCTCTCAAGAAGAAGGAGTAGATTATGACAAGACATTTGCTCCAATGACCAGACACACTTCTATTAAAGCTATTATCTCCATTACTTCCATGATGGGATGGAAATTTTACTAAATGGATGTCAAGACCGCCTTCTTGAATGGTGTAATTGAAGAATAAGTCTATATCACAAAACCTCCAATATTTGAGACTCTTGACAAATGTAATATCCCAAAGGTAAGCCTCATACATTGGTTTATTTGTTTATTTTACTTTGTTGAGTTGGCATTGGTTGCCAAGATCATGGACACCCAATGAAATGGATTTTATTTTAATTGCAATAATTAGTATTATTATTTATATTTATTTATTATTATTATTATTATCATCATTATTTAATTGCGTCGAGAGGCGCTCTACAACCCAGTATGGGGGAGATCTTGTAACATGATGTAACGTTTCTAACATGTCGACAAAAAATAATAGTGATAGTGAAGCATGTGACAAGATTGTTAGCCATTGAAACGAATGCCATATTCTCCAGAGCCTCTACCCTTGCATAAATACACAATTAGCATTCAGAAATATTATGTTCTCTCTTCCTTCTGAAATCTTTATTTCTCATGATATTCATATAAGTTACAACGCTGCATGAACTCATTTAAGGAGTAAGGGTACCGAAGACAAATGTAGCTGCCCTAATTCCGGCATGCTTGGATGGTGTAGCAGGCCGACCAGCTGTCTGCATACTCTGCATGTTCGTGTATTAACCACGTTCAGTGCAAAACATAGAAATGAATTAAAAGAAGAAATATAACATATTACCATTAGGGTAGCTGATGAAGAATGAATGATCTAAGATGCGACTTTTTTCGGCTTGATCGAATTTGTTCGAGTTGCTTTGAATTTGAAGGGGTGTAAAAGGACATTGTTATTGATCTTGGTCGCCTTCCTTTTTACTAGGATTTAACATCCATTATCAAATGGGAGGTCCAGTTTTATCATAAAGAATTATTACTGCAAGAAAATCCTATGTAACAGCCACTACCATATATGGATCAACACAGGGAAAAAAAATTATTTGACCACATTAAAATTAATATTCTAAATCCTAGAAGTGATTTCGACTTAGTGATGTACAATTAATGGAGCATATATATTGCTCACGGAGTCTCGATATTGATCAAGTTCCATGATACATAGCGCAGATATGATGAAAGCAACATGGATCATAGTCAAAAGTTAAAACTCCTATAGTTGTATTAAAATGATAAATTGGATTTAAATTTATTTTGAAAATGGATCATGGATGCTGCCCATTTTACTATTTGATTTGAACTTATCATGAAAAATAAACTGAAAATGATAATAGGGCAGGGTACTTGTGATTTATCAGGTTAAGAATTTGGTGCTTTTTAAATTATCTCAAATTAAAAAATAAGATAATTTAAAATAAATTATTAACATTTTTAAATTTAAATTTAAATTTAAATATTATTGGGCCATAGCCTAGTATTGGGGAGATCTTGTAACGTTACGTTATTTTTATTAATAAAAACAAAAATTTTAATTATAGGCCAAAATAAATGTCCGCCACAAAAACAATGTAATATGGGGGAGATGTTGTAATCTTCCTACCTAACAAAACAAGAAAAGAGTAAAAATTTAATTATCCGTAAAAAAAATGTGGGTCAAGAAAAAAACACAATATGGGGAAGATGTTGTAATGTTATTACCTAACAAAATAAAATAAAAATAAAAAAGAATTGAATTATGCTCAAAAAAATGTTGCCCTTGCACATGGTTGTGCATCGTTTTAAAATCATGTGCAACTTCTTCTAATAACCTATGGTTTTATTGTACATGGTTTACTAGGGCCTTGCACATGGTTTTAAAACCTCCTAAACAACCCATGGTTTTATTGTACATGGTTTAGGAGGACCTTGCAAATGGTTTTAAGACCATGTGCAAGGCCTCCGAAACAACCCATGGTTGTAGGAGGGCCTTGCATATGGTCTTAAAACCATGTATGGGGAAATGTTGTAATGTTGGTTCATAACAAAATAAAAAATATTATATGTTGGCCATAAATGATATTAAATATTAATAATAAAAATATTATATGTGGACCTTAAATAAAGAGATGTGAGGCTTTTGGTTTGAATCAAATCAATGGCTATATATAGGACACACCAAAGTTGATAGTCCATTGAGTGCAATACCTAAGAATAGGTTTGATCCCTCTCGGTGCTCGATAGAGCCTAGGATTTGGATCTACGCTGGTTAATAATGGTACAACATGACAATAACTTTGTTGGGGGGTTATGGAATGTCATATGAGAAGGGGATGGGATTATGAGTTGTCGATCATCATAACAACACTCTTGCCCACCCAATTTTACTAATTTTGGACTATGGGATCCTAAAGCCCATAATTAATGTCTTCCATGTGGATGCATGCAGTATTTCTGCCCCCTAGGTGAGAATATTCGTCATTTATATGTTGGTGGGGCCGACATCCACTTCACACATGAGATATGCACCTAATTGACTAATTATGGTCAAGACATGCACCTAATTTGAGTTACTGTCAGTTAATTTAAGTTAATATTGAGTTAATGTAAGTTAATTTCAGTTAAATTAGGTTTAAATGAGTTATTATCAGTTAATTTGAGTTAGTTTGACTTTAACTCAATTATATTCAATTAATTTGAGTTAGTCTCCAGTTACACTAGTGAAATCAGTGTAACTAATAGTCATATAGAGTCAAATGGATAATTGGAGTTGGCTTTAATTAATTAATATATTTTCCTGGGTTAAAGTCAGTAATCTTCAGTTAATAAGATGAATTCAAGTTTTCTTTAGTAGCTGAGAGTAATCTTGGGCGAATCTAAGTTAGTCCTTTTGAAATTGAGTTGTCTCCAATGCATGGGAGCAATTTATGGGTGATTAAGAGCCAGTTAAGGGGGGGTTTGGAGCTAAATTGGTGAATTTGAATTAGCCAGTCATGGGAAGTGTCTATGTGAGTATTATGAATACTTGAATGAGTTATTGAGTGGTGGGTAGGAATCCCCACTGATTTGTGAGTCCTTCCTGAATGGTATAGAGTCCTACTCTTGGAGGCAATTCAAGTTAGGATAAAGGATTCAAATTTATCTAGGTTACTCATTCATTCATTGTTTATCCAGTTTTAGGAGATCTACAGAGTAGGGCTCTGGTGGATTAGAAAATTCCATATATATATGGCCTTGATACTTGCACAGTTCTTGGAGTAGTCTAGTTTATTGATCCGTGAGATCATTTTTTCTTGTTTTTGGATGCCCTAGTAGGGATCCAAAGGTGGGAAATGGTAGTTTTATCCATGTGAAATAAATTATCTAGTAAGGGTTCAACTTGTGGGATCAGGAGGAAAATTTTTTCTTTGCTTTCAAATGTTCCATTAGCGGTTCAAATTTGTGTTTTGACTCAGGTGGTCGAAAGAGTTGTTTTGAGAGATTACCAACAAGAGAGGGAGTGTGGAAATATATTCCTGATTGCACTAAAAAATGAGGGAGAGAGTGACAATATCATACAAGAGTCTAGGACTAGTGGCTCTCAAGTTTTGAATGCTCTAGTGGGAGTTTAAGCTGAGAACTTGACCTTGGAGGTCGGAAGTGGCATTTGGGAGAGGGGGACAATCCCAAGAATGACCATTGCTTGCCTTTTTGGGAGAGGGGGGAAATTCCAAGGAAGGAAGCATATCAACCATTAGTATCAGCCTAGAATATATCTTCTAGTGTACGATTCCATAACCTCAGCTCAAAGGGATCTTTTAGCGGGAAAACATAAGCCAAGTAAAGATCACGATTGGGAGGAAAGTTGTCTGGTTACTGCAAGTTGAGTACAATTAATATAACTTATTTTAACCTTTTAAATTGATATGTGTGAATATTATGATGTATTGGGAAGGTTTATTATGCACCTTTCATGTTGATTTAAAAGGTATATTTATCACGTACTAGCTCTCATCTTGGATTGATAGCTTCCCGATAGATATGCACTTCTTTATGTTGGTATTTTGTACTTTAATTTGTAATTGTAATTTTGATTAAGAAATATGATATGAGGACATCCATGTGGATTTTTAAGACTGTCATTCATCGGTTTACTTTATGTTTTTTAAATATAATCTATGTGTAAAGAAACGGTTAGCCATTATTATGTTTATGATCATGCTTTTAATATAATTGATACAGCTTGAATTGAGATGGTTTGTACGATGTTATTTATATTTTTATCAACTACTTTGGGGAAGATAGGGACTATCATGTGGTTGTACATGGAAGCCTCACATCATGTCAATCATTGGGATCTATATATGATACATTTATGTAGAGCTAGTTTATGAAACTAGTTCTTTAATTCTTAGTTAATTTAGCATGACTAGTTAACTAAGATAGTTTAAATGATTTTCCATAGAGCATACATAAAAAAGTAAACACATCCATTGTGCTAAATCAGACTTAAACTCTATTTAAAAATATTAGAGAGAGCCATACACCCTTCCCTACTTTGTCCTAGGTTGGGTGTGTTACAAGTGGTATTAGAGCTCTACGTTACAACACTAGGGCTATTTGGACCCTACCGAGCCATGAATTTTATTTTATTTTATTTCTTTGATAGGTAATTTAATGATTTCATATGTAATATAGAAAATGATAGATTCCTAATAAATGTTAATTGATGACTATACAAAAGTGCCACGCTTAGACAACCATCATGAGAATAATAGCTGAAGTTCATACCTAAACCAACATCCAAGGCTTTAAACAAGGAAAGAGGAGTTAAGTAATGGAATTTAGAGAGGAGAGAGTTAAATCAACCCTTGAATAGGAGTCATTTGAATTAGGAACCAGAGGAGAGGGATCCATGATTAAGACACACGAGAGTAATATTAGAGCCATGAACCTAGAGAACATTGCTAAGATCTTAAAGGTGGAGGTTCATAGTTATAGTAAATATAATGAAAATGACATCCATGCCCAAAGAGATTAATTATGTTTTATATGATTAATGGTTCCCTAACAATGTTTTTCTGACCAACACATAACAACTCCGGTACTTGTCCAAACCACAGTGTGAACCCTAAACTAACCTCTCATACTTATTATTAACTCCAATGTCTCAAGTCTTATGAAGTGTTACCTAGGCTATGCATGCTATTAAAACAAAGTATTGTCTAAATATTAGATATGTACCCTATGATATGATTACACCTATGATCGCATGCATTAGACATATTGTAACTATTCTATGTTGTGAATCCTTTGTTTAAATTATGACAACCATATAAATAAGGCTAAAGGGGATATATTTTTGGTGTAGTTAAAGATATTGAAATAAAAGCATGTTTTAATAAAGGACTGGTATACATTCATTTATGTTAAACTGGCCCAATAAAATTCTACAAAAACATCAATTAAGTCAAGATGAGTTAAAGGTTAAGGTTTATAATACCTGAACCCAAAAGGTCTTAGTTCATTTAAATAATGGATTTAATTGAAAGAAGAAGAGAAGTTAACTTAAAACAGTAGTTCATTTATGTTCAACTTAACTATATGTCTTAAGTTTAGTGAAATATTGAATCTAACTAGAAGTTGTAGTTTATTTAAACATTGAATTTAAGATAAAGTTTTAAATTTGTTAAATGTTGAACTTAACTTTAAGTCTTAATCCTAGTAAATTTAACTAAACGGTGTAGTTTAGTTAAACACTAACTTAAGTTAAAGTTTTAATCTATTTAGATATTGAATTTAACTTAAGGTTTAATCAGTTAAATAATGAAGTAGAGATACAAAAATGGTGTTGATTAAATAGGAACAATTTTATTGATTAGCTATAAGTAAATACATTTTAGGATTTGGATTAATCTTAGGGGTCATCAATAGATGTTTAGTGGATTGGTTGGGATAAGGACTAGCTAATATGTTATTAGGCAGGTTATTTTTCAAAATATCATATATTGAAGGATATAGTAGGAGTCGAGGGAAAGGTATATATATCTTTTTAGATATTAAACAAAATAATTTAGAATTCCCTTGTTAATAAGATAAGGAAGTCATTAATTTCGAGTTATGTGGATAAGCATAGTATCTTCTTTTCTTAGTGAAGTATATGGAGAATGGGTTATGGATGATTGGTGAATATTTTATCCATCTATGTAATTGTTTGGAATACATGCCTCAAGAGCTATGCAATATAAGTATTATGTATATATGATCTATGTTATTGGTTTATTGATGGATTAGTGTATATGTAGAGCTTTGGAGAACATGGCCTCCTTTTATGTATGTTAATGATTTGGTTTGTCAATTTGGGAAAGGGCATGTCCTTGGAGGGAAAGCAACCCCCATTCATATGGTTTCATATATATTAATTAATTGATATGGTGTTTGGAAATGGTGTCACCCTCAAGAGATCAAAACCCCCATTCAAATTATTCTAATATGGTATGGTGTGTGGAAAGGGTGTTTCTCCTTAAGAGAACACATCCCCAACCTCGCAACTTTTGTTTAATCGCCTATGTCTATGCGTTATAAAATGTATGATTATAAAGATATGGCATGGTCACATGTATTAGAGTGTTTGGAATAGTGTGATAATTATTGAGTGTAATGATATCTATATGTGTATATATAAGTATATGTTATAAAATATCGATGTATGTGTCAATAACATATGTATATATAAAGTACATAAGGTGTACCTATAACATGCATTATAGTGGGCGCATCAATATGAGTAGGTGGGATATATCATAATGCACAACTTATTATATGCAATAATTATTAGTATTATGCGTATACAATATCATGTATATACTATATGTATAACTGTGCACGTATATTTTATAGTAAGCACATAAAATATATATTTGATGATATATATTTTATAGTATTCAGAAATGTATATTGGTATATATGTAGTATATGTGTATTATAAGGTATTTAAAATTGATGATGTAAGAATATGTAACTAGAGTGTCAAGTTGTGTATATATGGTATCATATGATATGGGTATACAGGTGTGATATAATATAGGAATACCTACGTGTATATATGTATGATTGTGTTATATGCTTGGTATGAGTAGGTAATCATCTTACTAAAGGATTTTAGGTAGATTTAACATGTTAAATGTCAATCTAAGATCTGGTAGAATGCACTTAATTAAACACTAAACCTTATGGAACTCATAAAATAATGTGTATTGTAGTTTATTGATTACTAGTATTAAGAGGGGACAACTAGGACTTCAATCGTGAAGTTCTAATATTCCATTGTCCATTATTAAGATTGTCAATCCAAGTAGAAAATTCACATCTAATTTTAATCTACAAGCTTTAGCATTTAAATCCTTACCACCAAATGCTTACTATATTAAATTTCATGATTAAAAAGAAAATATGTGTACGTATTAGACTATAGTATGGGTGCATGAGCATGTTATTTTGAACTCTGGATAATGTAGGTAAAGCATATTTACTTCACATAATGAGTAGTCCAAGTGGAAAACTTATGGACATTATGACTTCCACTAACCTTAAAATAATTGTATTACATATTTTATGAAAGGTAACCTTTATGGGTACCAAGTGACCTACCAAAATTATGAAAAGTGATAATTATTGAATATCAACTAAAGTAAGAATGATTTGAACCTAATAACGATTGGCGTATTAAGTATTTCTATACCATAGAAACAAGAAGGATATTACCTAACTCCATTAGCTATGGAATCCCTATGCATAGAATATTATTATGGCATTTCCATTTTTGTTTCAGAAATAATGAAACAAGAAGGATATTAGCTAACTCCATCCACTATGACATTCCTATGCATAGAATATTATTATGGAATTTCCATTTTGTTTCGGAAATAATGATAGTTATAAGATCAAAGGATAAACCTATGGAAAAAAGAAGGAATGCATTCATGGGATTGCCATACTTAGAATAAGTATATTTTAATGTGCTTTACTTGTCTTAGATTAATTCAAATATAATAACTCTAGCAACCTTGATGAATTATAAACAATTAGAAATAGAATGTATGTAAGTACAACTCAACTTTAATATCAAGTTTTAGGTGATTCGATTGGTGAAATGATATCTTTTGATTTTGTTTAAATAAGTTTTAAAAGTTTGGTATTTTTTTTTGGTTCCATGAAGATATTGAAGAGGTTCATATTACGTTTTAGAAGGTTTTGTAAATACCGTCTTATGTTTCATATTAATATCGTATGGTAGCAAATATTGTCTGATAATATGCAATATTGAGAATGGGTTCTTTTTTGTAGCAATGACAATAGAAATTGAATGGCATTTGAAACAGGTAGATGTGCCTTAATGTTGTCGATATGTGTTGAATGGACTAGTTGTTCCTCTAGGAATGGTCTGGGTAATAATAGCTTGATTATATTACATGGTAGCGGGTTTGAGGATAAGTAGGAATCATTAGGCTCATTGGTATGATATGATGATTTTGTGTAACTAAGTCAAGTACTCTTATGTATATTGTTGGAATGTGGTAAGGGTTGTGATAATGGGCAGTTCATGTTAATGTGTAAGTTGTTGGTCTTTCCAAGATAGTATGTGATTGTACAATGTTCAATGTTGCATACATTAGCATTGTTCATATTGTTGTGATGTTTGTTAAGAAAAGTATATTTGTGATATGAATAGCTTGTTGAAAAAGTATATATATCTTCATTTACCATTGTACATACTGACATAATTTGTGTGGTTAATTGGAATTTATTTCATGTATCACAACAATATATTTTATGTATCATGTATCTATATGCCTGATAGATAACCAAAAGGTTGATTGATCGAAATATGATTCAGGTGGGTCTATTTGTTGAAATATTGAAGGCCTTGCAATGAAGACTTTTGTGATAGAGATTGAATATTAACCATTATTCTGCAATGGGAACCACTCTACTAGTCCAAGTTCTCACACGAGAAGCCTGTGAGTGGGATAGTGATATTCTGAGGGACCGACAAGGTGAAGGTGAAGGAAGTCACATTCTATAGGCTGTGGATACATATAGAAAAGCAGGTGGTATTGGGAAGTATTGTGTTATCTCGGAAGAAGAGTTCCGAAAGTGGCAATGAATAAAGGCATGTGTGATGGAATGTAAGAGTAAGTATGCATCAAGGACGGTGCATTGTTTTAAGGGGATGGAATGTAATATCCTGAAGGTAATCCTTGTACATTGGTTTATTTGCTTATTTTTCTTTGTTGATTTAGTACTAGCTGCCAGGACCATGGACACCTAATGAGATGGATTTTATTTTAATTGTAATAATTAGTATTATTATTTGTATTTTATTATTCTTATTATAATAATTAATAATGGAGCAACATGAAAATAGCGTTATTGGGGGGTTCTAGAATGTCATATGAGAAGGGGTTGGGGTTAGGAGTTTCCCACCTAATTTTATTAATTTGGGACTATGGGGGTCCTAAAACCCACAATTAAAGTCTTTCATGCAAATGCATGCAGTATCTGCACCCTTTAGGTGAGAATACTCCTCATATAGATGTTGGTGGGGTCCACATCCACTTCACACATGATATATGCACCTAATTGACTAATTATGGTCTAGACATGCACCTAATTTGAGTTATTGTCAGTTAATTTCAGTTAAATTGAGTTTAATTGAGTTACTATCAGTTAATTTGAGTTAGTGTGGGTTTAGCTTAGTTATATTTAGTTAATTTGAGTCGGCCTCTAGTTACACTAGTGAAACTAGTGTAACTGAGAGTCACTTAGAGTCAATTGGATAATTGGAGTTGGCTTCATTTAATTAATGCATTTTCTAGGTTAAAGTCAGTAATATTCATTTAATAAGATTAATTCAAGTTGTATTTAGTGGATGGGAGTAATATTGGGAGAATTTGAGTCATTCCTTATGAAATTGAGTTGTCTCTAGTGCATGGGAGTAATTTATGGGTGATTAAGAGTCAGTCAGGGGGGTTTTTGGAGCTAAATTGATCAATTCGAATTAGCCAGCCATGGGAAGTATCTATGTTAGTGTTTTAGAGTCAATATCAGTGGATTAAGTTTCCTCGATGAAGACCTGAATGATTTAGTGATTGGTGGTTAGGAAGCCCCAATGATTTCATATTCCTTCCTCAGTGGTCTAGAGTCTGACTCTTAGAGGCAATTAGAGCTAGGAAAAAGGATTTGAATTCATCTAGGTTATTCATTCATTCATTGTTTGTGCAGGTTTGGGAGCTTTGCAGAGGAGGTCTCTGGTGGATTAGCAAATTCCATAGATATTTTTCCCCCAATACTTGCACTGTTTCTGGAGTAGTCCGGTCTATTGATCCAAGAGATCAATTTTTCGTATTTCTAGATGCCCTGGTAGGGATCCAAAGGTGGTCAATGGTATTTTTATCCCTATGAAGAGAATTCTCTGTTAGGGATTCAACTTGAGGGACCATGAGGACAATTTTATCCTTACTTTTGAATGCTCAAGTGGGGTTTCGAATTTGTGTTTTGACTTGGGTGGTCGGAATAGTTGTTTTGAGATATTATCCAACAGGAGAGGGGGACAATCCTGTGTGGAAATGTCTTCCTAGTTGCACTAGAACCTAAGGGAGAGGGGGGGGATATCATACAAGTGCTTATGACCAGTGGCTCTCAAGTTTTGAATTCTCCAGTGGGGGTTCAAGATGAGAAATTGACCTTGGAGGTCAAAAATGACGTTATGGGAGAGGGGAATAATCCCAAGTCCAAGCACTGCTTGTCTTTCTGGGAGAGGGGGACAATTCCAGGAAAGGAAGTGCGTTAGCCATTAGTATCATCCTAGAAGAGACCTTCTAGTGTAAGATTCCAGAACCTTAGCTTGATGGGGATATTTTGGCGGGAAAGCATACGCCAAGTAGAGATCACAGGCTGAGAGGAAAGTTGTCATGTTGTAGCTTGTTGTGTACAATTAATATAAGTTCTTTTAACCCTTTAATTTGATATTTGTGTATATTATGATGTATTAGGAAGGTTTCTTGTGCACATTTAATGTATATTTATGATGTACTAGCTCTCATGTTGGATTGATAGCTTCACGGTAGATATGTACTTATTTATGTTGGTATTTTTTACTTTAATTTGTTACTATAATTTTGATAAAGAAAACTGATATGAGAACAACCATGTGGTTGTTTAGGGCTATCATACATTATTTTACTTTATGAATTTTAAAACCGATCTATGTGCAAAGAAATGGTTAGCAGTTATTGTGTTTATGATCATGCTTTTAGTATAATTTATATAGTTTGAATTGAGACGGTTTGTACAATGTTATCATATTTTTATCAGTTACTTTGTGGCTGATAGAAACTATCATGTGGTTGTACACGGAAGCCCCATATTAGGTCAATCACCGGGATTTGTTTATGATATATTTATGTAGAACTAGTTTATGAAACTAGTTGTTTAATTCATAGTTAATTTAGCCTAACTAGTTAACAAAGATAGTTTAAATTATTTTCCATAGATCAGAACTAAAAAGTTAATATATTTGTTGTGCTAAATCAAACTACAACCCTCTTTAAACATATTAGATATAGCCCTACACCATTTCCTACTTGTGACCTAGGTTGGGTGTGTTACAAAGAGAATCACATATGTGTTGGATTATCCCACAATACTAAGAGCCGGGGGGGTGAATCAGTATTGTCTTTTTTATTTTCAACACAAATGAATCAAACAGGTTAAAACACAAATTTTATCACGGAAACTTCACAGAGAAAACCACCAATTCAAACTCATTAAAAAGATGAATCTACAAAATTGCTTTATTTGCTTCTACAGAAAGGATGCAACAACACCCTGGGTTTTTGCTTGCTACAACAGACAAGGATGATCCAACAACCTGGGTTTCTGCCTCCTACAATAGATAAGGATGCCCCAACACCCTAGGTTTCTTCCTGCTACAATAGACAAGGATACTAGAACACCCTTCGCATACTTATAGTATGCACTAGCGCCACCCTACCACCTTGGACTGATTTTTATCAGTTTGTTATTCACTTCTTGGACTCTGTCATTCGCAATCACAGAGACAAGTTATTTCCTTCAATCATTTTGTCAATAAATACCTTCTCACTTCCTGCAAATGCATCTCTTCACCATTGCTCCATTTCATTCTTTGATCGTGCCTCTTCAAAACAACTAAATTAATTCCTTGTTAATCGATTTGTTGTTTAATCTTCTAGTCGTGACCTTCCGCAGTCTCCATTTCCACACCCATCCTCAGCCGTTGATTTCATATCATGCTTCTTCCTGACCATAGATATAATATAGGATGCGGTATGCATATTTCCTAACTATGACATATCTCAAAATGTCCTTTTACACTTATCTTTCCGCCTCAATTGTTCCACACCGTTGATCTCCTTTAAGCTTTTCGTGAATGTCAATTTGAGGTGGAAATTGGATATTGGATATGTGACTTTTTCCAAACATCATTTCCTGATTTCCAATTTTTGAACCAATCTTTCCACACCATTGATATTTTACGGATGTCTCCTAACCGTCAATCTTCCAGATCACAGGCTGCGGAATGCAGGTTCTCAAAAATGCAAACGTTGTTTTCATAATTCTCCACCTTCCGCTTTCCACACTAATCTTTCTGCACCGTCGATCTTTTATAGATGTCTTTCTGACCGTCGATCTTCCGAATCATAGGATGTGGAATGCGGAACTATGACATCTCCCAAAGTATTTTCACGATTCTCCACCTTTCGTTTTTCTTCTTCCACTTTACGCCTTCCGGACTTTGAGTTGCAGAAACCCATATTATTCTATACCTTGATTTCTTTTCTTTTGATTTTCTTATGAACTGTTGATTTCGTTGAGGGTTCACTCATGTCCGCCTATCTATGATCTAATATGGATTTGTGGATCTCCCCTCTTCTTTGTGTGGAAATCCAACCATTGATATACGATCAGATGTAGATTTATGGATCTCCCCTTTTCTTTGTGCAAAAATCATCCACCGTCGTCGATCTTCTCAATATCGACTTCCATAATTTATCATGACTGATCTGGATCGTCCATGTTGTCAGTAAACTATTTCTCAATGAGTTTTCACTCCCATCCATAACATTAACTCACCTGATAGTTGAATATGTGAAATCCATGAGGACCGTCAGATCTAGATCGACAGTGGATCCCAAATATCAAAAGGCGAATTTTATTCAAATTTCGTACACATCCGGATTTTATTAATCCACGCTAGTTCTCCCTGTGAAATAATTGGCAGTCGTTGATTTGCTTCCATGATCAACCTCGTCCATTGATCTCTATCTCCTTTTTGGCGATTAGTTTCTGATTTCACAACTCAACTCACCTTTTATCCTCCTTTCTCTTTTATTAGTGGAATATTATTCATTTGTTAATCTTATTCCACCTTTAATCGCCACTGCGCGATCTTCAAGCATATGAATGAGGATTATCAATTTATCACATTCGCAACTCTTACTTGCAAAATTCAACCATAGTCATGGATTTTCTCTTACCACGATCTCAACCATTAATACATGCACAGACTTAGGCCTACAGATTCATCATTGATCCTTACAATGATCGATCAATCGATCTCTATCTTCTCTCACTCTCAGAATCCATAATTCCTCAGTACTAACTTTCCTTTGTGTCATTGTTGAATTCATCCTGCTACCATATCTACTGGTTATTCCTTTTTCATACATGAAACCCTTTGGCATCAATGACAACTTCTATTCTCAACAATATCCCCCTTTGGCATCAATGGAAATATCTAAACCTTCTCCCCCTTTGACAACAATGACAAAGGATAACCTGTTATGCCATTGAAGATTTCTTGTCTTTCTTCTATCTGACAACTCCCCCTGTCATTATATCTCCCCCTGATATTGTGCTTCCTCCTCTTCAACTTTGAAAGGGAATCACTCCCATCTTCTATCTAAGATGCTCAAAGGCTTCCTTAGGTAGTGGCTTGGTGAAAATGTTAGCATCCTATTCTTTCGTGTCAACATACTCTAGTTTGACAACCTTATGGGATACTTGTTCTCTTAGGAAGTGATATTTTATTGGTATGTGTTTTGTCTTGGAGTGCATGATAGGGTTTTTTGACATGTTTATGGCACTGGTATTATTGCAATTTATTATTATTGGGTGATCATACTTCACAAGTAAGTCTTTTAGTGTCTGCTTCATCCAAATGACCTGGGTGCAACATGATGCAGTAGCAATATATTCAGCCTCTGTCATGGAGAGTGAAATGGAAGATTGTTTTTTACTTAAGCATGAAACCAAACAATTTCCTTAAGAAGAATTCTACTCCACTAGTACTTTTTCGATCATCAACACTTCCTGCCCAATTTGCATTAGTAAATGCTTTTAAAATAAATTCTTGACTCTTTGGGTACCATAACCCATAATCCATAGTACCTTTGAAATATTTAAAAATTATTTTTACTGCAGTTACATGCATTTCTTTGGGAATTTACTGGAACCTAGAAACCAAACCTACAGCTTGCATCACATCTGGTCTTGTAGCTGTCATATACAACATGCTGCCTATCATGGATCTATACATGGTATGATCCACTTCCAGAGATTCATCGTCCTTGATTAATTTGCACCATGTGATCATAGGAGTACTAATAGGTTTGGATTCTTCCATCTTAAATCTTTTAAGCATGTCTTTGATGTACTTAGTTTGAGAGAATGTTAGTTCACCCAACATTGACATTTTCGAACTCCTTCATTTCAGAAGCAAAGTTTACACTTAGTGTTTGTAAATAGCTTCCAAATATGATGTCATCTATATAAACAACAACAATGACCATATTTTCATCTTTGATTCTTAAGTAGAGATTACTTTTAGTGACCCCTCTCTTAAATCCTTGTTGTTTTAAATAGTTGTCTAGCCTTGAAAACCAGGCCCTTTGAGCTTGTTTGAGACCATAGAGTTCCTTTTTTAGTTTACAAACATAGTTTTTGTTTTTTATAATACGAAACCTTCATGTTGTTCAATATAAACCTCTTCTTCTATCTTTCCATTCAAAAACACGGACTTAACATCCATTTGATACACTTTAAAGTTTTTATGGCATGAGAGTGATAGAAACATTCTTATTGCCTCAAGTATTTCCACGGGAGCATAAGTTTATTCAAAATCAATCCCTTCTACCCGAGCATACCCTTTACATACTAATCTTGCCTTGTTCCTTATCACTTGACCATCCTGATTGAATTTGTTCTTAAAAACCCATTTGGTCCTTATAGCATTCTTATATTTGGGTCTTGGGACAAGTTCCTAGGTCTCGTTTTTTTCAATCTGATCTAATTTTGCATTCATGGCTTTGACCCATTCATTATTATTGCTTGCTTCTGTAAAATTCTTAGGTTCCACTATTGAGAGTAGGGCTTTCTCATTAAATGTTAGGTGTCTCCTTGTACTAACTCCAACATTTTTATCACCTATGATCTATGTTTCTGGATGATTATTTTGTATCCTTCTAGTTGGAGTTTTTGTATCAGGTCTTGGGGAGTCTTCTTCACTTTCTTTGCATCTTCCTTTTCTATTCCTTCTTCTTCATCATGAGTACTATTTTCCTCTTGCAACTCTTCCTTTTCTTCATTATTTGCATTTTCAACACTATCATGACTTCTTTCTCTTCTTGGTTTTATATCATCTACTCTTACATATGCACTTTCTACAATATTGTGTAACCTTTTATTGTAACATCTATATGCCTTCTTGGTGGATGAATACCCTAGAAATGATCCTTCATCAGTCATAGATTCAAACTTGTCAAGGTCATCCTCGTTCCTTTTTAATGTAACAATTACTGCCAAATATTTTGAAATATTTGACTGAGGTTGGTCTTCCATACCACAGTTCATAAGGGGTCTTGTCCTTATTCAATCTGAGTTATCCTCTATTAACTATATATACAATTGTGTATACTGCTTCTTTCCAATATGCATCTGACAAATTTGCTTCATTAACCATTGTTCTGCCAGCTTCTTGGACTGTTCTATTTTTTCTTTCAACAACACAGTTCTACTGAGGAGTCTTTGCAGCTGAAAATCGTCTCTTAATTTCATGTGTCTCACAAAACTCATTGAAATCATTTGAATTAAACTCTCCCCCATTTTCTGATCTAAGACATTTGATTTTCATATATGTTTCATTTTCAACCATTGTCTTGAAGATTTTGAACTTCTCAAAAGATTTTGATTTTTCCTTGAGAAATGGCACCCAAGTCATCCTTGTGTAATCATCAATGAGCAACATGAAATAATATTCTCCTTGTAGGATTTTAGTTCTTGTTGGTCCACAGAGATCCGTGTGCACTATTTTCAGAGGATGTGAGGTCATATGTTCTTTTGTTTCAAAACTGGCTCTAGTTTGCTTCCCATGTTGACAATGTTTACAAACTGAGTTTAGAGGTTTTACAATTTTAGGCAAGTCTCTTACAGCTTCCTTCTTACTTATTTTGACAAAATTTAAATGTCCCAAACTTCTATGCCACAACCAACTTTCATCAATCATACTTAAGTAACATTGATTTTCATTTTCTAGGATGTACACATTGTTTGAATTTTTTATAGCAATGCCAACAACTCTTCCTTAGTCCTTTTTCCTGATTTCACATTTCTCTAAGTCAAAGATACAGATGTGATATTGATCACATGTTTGACTTACACTAAGGAGATTAGGCTTGAGGTTTTCTACTAGTAATACATTTTCTGCTATGATCTTGTTATTAACAACAGTTGTTCCTTTGCCAATTATCTTGGAAGACAGATTGTCTCCAAAAGTTACGTTACCCTTGCTATCTTTTAGTGTTATGAATTTGTTTGGGTCACCAGTAATATGTTTTGAACACCCACTGTCCAAGTGCCACAGGTTTTGGTTTTCTGTTGCACATAGAGCAATCATGGAACTTTCCTTTTCTTCCTTTTCACTCCAATATGTCTTTTGTTTTGTGTTCTAAGACTTAATTGCAACAGTCTTCCTTGAAGGAGTCATCAATTTACAATATCTTTCCATATGTCCATGGTTATTACATTTGTAACAGTCTATGTCATATTTTTGAAGAAGTGTAAAAAGGTTATGATTTCCTTTTGGTTTATTACTTGATGGCTTCTTTTTGTATTCAGGAACCTTCCCATTAGCTTTGCAATTTAAGGCTTTATGACCAAAGTTATTACAGGAGTAACAGTGACCTAAAAAGATCTACAGATATCTATTTGGTCTCTTGGGCACCATATTATTTCTGTTTTTATCTTGAGAGTTTAGGGCAACTTTCTTGCTCTCTTCCTTTTTAACTGGACTCTTTAGTGCTTCAACAAAGCTTTTCTTGTTTCCTCCTTGATTAGTGAAAGCGAAAATTTTTGTTTTCTTTTCTTTGTTAAAACCCAATCCATATCTATCATTTGATGATATTTGGATATTCAGGATGTCATCTAGAATCCTTGAGCTATTCTCAAGCTTCAATTTGATAGATCCTTCATCAAGCTTTTTCTAGAATTGTATGATATCTTCTTCAAGTCTCTCGGATTCTTGTATTCTTCTTTTGAGCTGTAGGTTTAGGTCCTCCTCGGTTCTTTTGGCATCTTGAATTTTAGCATCCAACTCACTAATGATATGACTTGATTGTTTGTTCTTTGCATTTCTCAAGTTCTTCAAGAGCGCTAACATGTTCAACTCTTAAGTCTACCTCTCCTTCTACATATGAGTCACTATTTGAAGCTTGAGTATCTAGACCCATGAATAAAATTTCAGTTTCTTCATCTTCACTTGTATCTGCATCCTCACTATCTTCCATGGTGTAAACAATTTTCTTTTTCTCATAGGACTTTTTCTTGTTTTCTATTTTACCCTTTTTAAACTTTGAGGTTTCTCTCTCATTGTTGTCATCTTGTTTAGGGTAAGTACATTTTGAAGAAAAATTTCCAATTCTTCCACATTTAAAACATTTCAGGGGTAACTTTCCTTTATATTTTCCAGTACCTTTCTCAAGTTTTTTAATAAAAATAGCTTCTTCATCATCTAGGTTCTCTGATTGTTTTTGGGATGAGGATTTAAATGTTGCTTCTTTTCTTGAGGATTCATTTAGTCTCATTCCCATCTCATACGCAGTGAGGATTCCATGTAGTTCATCTACTGTCACAAGGTCAAGATCATCTCGTTCTTCTAGGGTGGATACTTTTGAGTCATACTTCATTGGCAATGATCTTACTAACCTTGTTAACCACTTCTCTTTCTTTTAGTTTTCCTCCAAGACCTCTAATACCATTGACAACCTCATATACTCTTAGAAGGTATTCCCCAATATTTTCTTCTTCTTTCATTTTAAGGCTCTCAAACTACCCTCTGTATGTCTGAAGTTTGGATTCATTGAATTTAGATTCCCCTTCATAGATAATTTTTAATTTATCCTAGGTTGTTTGGCAGTCTTACATCACATAACTTTTGTAAATATAGAATTTGTCAATCTACTCAGGATTGCATTTAGCGCTTTGGCATTACCTTCATATTGGGATAGTTCCACATTGTATGTAGGTGCCTGGTTATCTATTTTATACTTCTTTTCAGTTGCTGCCCAACCTTCCATCCAAGGGACATAAAATGGCACTTCATTCTCACACTCAAGTATGCATACTTTTCACCTGTGAATAATGGAGGTTTGTTAGTGTGCTAAACCTTCTTGGTGATCCATAGTGGTTTTTAAATAGGATCTTCCTTCTAGTGGTTAAACTATGGTGAAGGAATCTGCTCTGATACCAATTGTTGGATTATACCACAATAATCAGAGGGGGGTGAATCAATATTATCTTTTTCTTTTTAACACAAATGAATCAAACAGGTTAAGACACAAATTTTATTGTGGAAACTTTAAAGATAAAACCACTAATTCAAACTAATTAAAAAGATGAATCTACAAAATTGCTTTATTTGCTTCTACAGAAAGGATGCAACAACACCCTGGGTTTCTGTCTGCTACAACAAATAAGGATGCTCCAACACCCCGTGTTTCTGCCTGCTACAACAGATAAGGATTCTCCAACACCCTAGGTTTCTACCTACTACAACAGACAAGTATAATACAACACCCTTCGCATACTTATAGTATGCCCTAGCGCCACCCTACCACCCTAGACTGATTTTTATCAATCTGTTATTCACTTCTTGGACTCTATCATTCACAATCATAAAGACAAGTTATTTCCTTCAATTGTTTTGTCAATAAATACCTTCTTGCTTCTTGCAAATGCATCTCTTCACCATTGCGCCACTTCATTCTTCGATCGTTCATATTCAAAACAACTAAATTAATTCTCTGTTAATCGATTTGTTGTTTAATCTTCTAGTCGTGACCTTTCGTAGTCTCAATTTCCACACCCATCCTGAGCCATTGATTTCATATAGGGCTTCTTCCTGACCGTAGATCTAAGATAGGATGTGGTATGTAGATTGCCTAACTATGACATTTCTCAAAATGTCTTTCTGCACTTAGCTTTCCACCCCAACCGTTCCACGTCGTTGATATCCTTCAAGATTTTTGTGACCGACAATTTGAGGTGGAAATCGGATATCGGATATATGAATTTTTCCAAATAGCATTTCCCGATTTATGCTTTTCGAACCAATATTTCTGCACGGTTGATATTTTACGAATGTCTCTTGAACTTCAATCTTCTGGATCGTTGTTTATGGAATGCGGGTTCTCAAAAACTCAAACATTGTTTTAGCAATTCTCCTCCTTCCACTTTCTGCACTAATCTTTCTGCACCGTCGTTCTTTTACGGGTCTTTCTGACAGTTGATCTTCCAGATTTTGGGACGCGAAATACAGAACCGTGACATTTCCCAAAGTCTTTTCGCGATTCTCTGCCTTCCTCTTTTCATCTTTCGCTTTTCGCCTTCCGGACTTCGGGTTGCCGAAACACATATTATTCTAGACCTTGATTTCTCGTCTTCCACTTTCTACCTTCCACTTTTCTTATGAACCGTTGATTTCATTGCGGGTTCACTCATGTTTGTCGATCTACGATCTAATGCCAATTTGTGGGTGTCCCCTCTTCTTTGTGCGGAAATCATTCCCCACCATAGATTTCCTTGCGGATTCAATCCTAACCGTCGTTCTATGATCAAATGTGGATTTGTGGATCTCCCCTTTTCTCTGTGCAGAAATCATCCACTGCCATCGATCTTCTCAAGATCAGCTTTCGTAATTTCTCTTGACTGATCTAGACCGTCCACGTTGTCAGTAAACTATTTCTCAATGAGATTTCGCTCCCATCCAGAACGTTAACTCACCTACTAGTTGAATCTATGAAATCCATGAGGACCGTCAGATCTAGATCGACAGTGGATCCCAAATATCATAAGGCAGATTTTATTCAAATTTTGCGCACATCCAGATTTTATTAATCTGCGCTAGTTCTCCTTACGACATAGCTGGCAATCGTTGATTTGCTTCCACAATCAACCTCATACATTAACCTCGATCTGATCCAGGAGGATATTGGTGACCACCCACCTATTCCACTTGGACCCCCACCATTGTTTCTTTCAGTTTTCCAATTTCCTTAATTGTAACACAATTTACTATTTTTGGTAGTTTTCGGGTCCTAAACTTTCGGAGCCGTTTTGAGGCCCTAAACGACGTTTTTTCGGCATCGAATGGTCAGGAAAATATTAATCTGTTCCAAACTTGATATTTTTCATTTATGGATGTAGTCCTTAAACATATCTTTCTAACGATGTATCATGCGCGTCAAACGGAGGTAGTATGCTAAAGTTACGACCCCGAGAAATTGATGTACCAAGTTACCCAACGGGGCCCACATTTTGGCGTTTCACTACCTAGGGTTAGGTTTTTGGATGTGTAGGGTTTCCATTGTTTCTCAACAATATATAGGCCTTCGAGCCTCATTGTAACACAGAGCTCAAAGCCATGTAGCTGCCACATCTCTTCTCAGAGATAAGCTACCAACACTCTAGCTAGTTTATTTCCTTTCTGTATGAAACCAGTTTCAGTTATTGATTAATGAAATGAAGTGTTATTTCTGCTGCATATTTGTTTATATGGTTATTCATGTATTATGTTGCATTCCTAAATAAATCAGGATCAGTGGTATCAGAGCAATCTGCTCTTTCTCGATCCTTCTTTGCATGTCCCCAACGAGGGCGGGGTATAAAGATTTAGGGCTCGATCTGGTTGAACCTTTGCAAGATCAGCCTCGCAAATCCCAGCGGCCACCCATGGGGGATGAATAGAAAGATGAGTGCACAGAAGATCCTATCAAAATTTTGCTCAAGGAGGCCCTTGAAAAACAAAGGAATGCAATGATGGATAACTTTGCCCAGATCCTTCAATGACTTCCCACTGGCGGTGCATTTCCATCTAGCAGCCACTCTGGAGGCGCAACCCCTTTTAAGTTACAAGTAAACTTTGACATTCCCATATTTGATGGCCGAATAGATGCAGACATCGTAGATAGATGGTTGAATCTATTAGAAGGATATTTCTCGGTTCATGACTTTTTCGACCGAGAAAAGATTACTTTTTCTCTACTCAAAGCCGCCCCCCATGTCAAAGACTGGTGGGAAACCTACTGTGAGAAAAAGGACGAGAAGGAACCCTCTTTGTTCTCGATCGTACGCACTTGGAATTATTTTCGAGATGCCATAAAGGGACAATATTATCCAGTGGGTAGCTATGAGGACAAGTACATACAATGGACTACGTTGCGGTAGCAAAGAGATCAAGATGTGCATGAGTTGACGAATCTGTTCCATACCCTGCGCACCAAGTTGGGTATCAAATATTCAGAGAAACATTTGGTGCTGAAGTACCGCAGTTGTCTGCACAGATACATTCAGGAGGAAATGGAGTTCCTCGACATCTCCTCGCTTGGTACGACATATCGGTATGCTGCCAAAATTGGGCAAAAATTCAAACAAAAAAAGTGAGACTTTGGCTCTGCGAATCAGAAACAAGGGAAAGGTTCCCCCAAACCACATAACCAAGGACATAAGAAAAGATCAACACAAGAGCCCCACTCACAACACAAGTGAGTGTCGGGCCAAGCAGTCATTGGTGGCCAAGATAAAGGCTTCAGAATCAGATGCATACTCTGACACTGAATAAGATCCCAAGAAGGGGAATGACAAAGGGAAGAATATTATTGATGTAGAGCCCAATGCCACCATTGCCACCACAAAGATACAAAAGGAAGAACCAGAAGGTTTAGAGGAGGAGGAGCGTCTTTTCCACTCCCAGATGTGGGTAAAGGGTTCCCCGCTACTGTTCATTGTCGACAGTGGCAGCCAAAAGAACCTGATTTCAGCAGAGGTAGTGAAGCGGTTTGGTTTTTTTACCACAACACAGCCGTAGTCGTACACCATCGGGTGGCTTCACCAAGGACGGGATCTCCGCGTCAGCTAGCAGTGTTGCCTTCCCTACAGCATCAAGCCCTTCACCGATGAGGTATTATGTGATATTGATCCTCTTAATGTTTGTGATGTATTATTAGGTCAACCATACTTATGGAAGCGACATGATGTATATGAGTCCTGTCCTCGTGTTTTTATTATTACATTGGGAAATCATTTATACAGGATACCAGAGGTACCACGTCCTACCGCTATCTCTTTGGTTACTACAAAACAATGCAATAAGCTCATTTCCAAAACTGAGAAGTTTGTTTTCTTGATGATTTGCCCTCAGGGAAAGAATAAGATCATGGCCATAACCTCTAGACAAGGCCCCTCCGCACAACAAAAACAAATGGCCAAGGTCGTGGAGGAGTACCAGGACATATTCACCTCACCCACCGGGGTGCCTCTCCACTGTTAGGTCAAGCACCCCATCGATCTGACCCCAGGTGCACTGCTTCCCAATGGACCGATCTATCGATGCTCTGTTATGGAGAATGATGAAATCAAGAGGAAAATTCAGGAGCTTCTGCAAAAGGGTCACATTCAACCAAGTTCATCGCCCTGTGGGAGCCCAATCATGTTGGTACAGAAGAAGGATGGGACTTGGAGACTCTGTATTGATTGTCGGGCACTGAACAAGATCATTGTCCGGAATAGGTACCCAATCCCATGGATTGATGACCTCTTGGACCAACTTAAAGGGGAGAAATATTTTATCAAGATTGACTTAAAGTCCGGGTATCACCAGGTACTGATTGAACCAACCGATGTGTGGAAGACTGCCTTCAAATCCAAGGAGGGCCTTTTCGAATGGTTGGTCATGCCTTTCAGGCTAACGAATGCTCCTGCAACCTTCATGAGACTGATGGATGACATTTTGCAGCCATTCACTAACTCATTTATAGTAGTGTACTTGGATGACATCCCGATATTAATCCAGACTTGGGAAGAGCACCTCCACCACATCCGACAGGTCCTCCAAACACTGCGGCAGCACAAGTTGTGTGCCAATTTGGACAAGTGCACTTTTGGCATGACCCATGTTAAGTATCTGGGATACATTATTGATGAGTGTGGGGTACATGTGGATCCAACTAAGATCCAAGTCATTCGGGATTGGCCAGCCCCAACTACTCTAACAGAGCTTCGCATCTTTATGGGCCTTGCTAATTTCTACCACAGATTCATGTTGGGATTCTCTCATATCACTAGGTCCTTGAGTCAAGTCAACAAGGGAGGAGCGAAAAAAAAATATTTTGGTCAGAAACTCAACAGAAGGCATTTGTAGAATTGAAACATCGCCTCTATTATGCCCCAGTGCTCACATTACCAGACTTGCAACAACCATTTGAGATCAAGACAGATGCCTCTGACTATGTTATTGGGGCAGTCCTTACTCAACAAGGGCATCCAGTTGCATATCACAGTGAGACACTGTCCGACACAGTCTGTAAATATCCCACTTATGACAAAGAGATGTATTCCATTATACAGGCTTGTTGACAATGGAAGCATTACATTTTAGGGAAGGAAACAATCATCCACATAGACCACCGACCCCTGCAGTTCATACAGACACAAGGGAAGTTACGAAACAATCGCCATCAGAAGTGGTCCACATATCTACAACAGTTTCATTTGAACATCAAGTACAAGAAGGGAAGCACCAATAATGTTGCAGACTGCCTCAGCCGACCACCGATCGTGGTGATAACCACCGTGATCAACTATTGTGGGCATGAGACTTCTGATTGGCTGCTTCTTTACAAGAGCGATCCATAATTCAGCCACACATACCAGACACTCTTGGATGGAAACCAAGTTCCAAAATTTCACCTCTGGGATGTACTCCTGTGTCACATGGGACACCTTTGTGTTCCTTCAAGCGAGCGTGCCAAGATGATTTGGGAAGCGCACTACAGTCAGGTCGCTAGGAATTTTGGGGTCGAGAAAATAGTGGCAGTACTACAGAAGTATTTCTATTAACTGAACCTTCGACAGGATGTCAGGAAGTACATCTGATCCTGCACTGCCTGCGCCATTGCCAATCCATCCATCAAGAAGAAAGGCCTCTATACTTCTTTTCCTAACCCTAGCCGACCTTGGGAATCCATCTCCATGGATTACATGTCGGGCATTCCTTCTACTAAGCACGGCAACGACTGTGTTTGTGGTCGTTGAGAGATTCTCATAGATGGCCATAATGGTGGCCTGCAAGAAGAATATCACAGTAGAAGCCACTGCTAAACTCTTCTTTGAACGGGTGTGGGTACACTTTGGTATCCCACGGTATATAATCTCATATCGGGATAGCAGGTTCCTTAGTACATTCTAGTCTAGCCTATAATCAATGCTAGACACCAAGCTCACAAAGTCCACACCTTTCCATCCCCAAACTGATGTCCAGACAAAGGTCATCAACAAGATGATCATACACATTTTGCGCATGTACAACTCAAAGCATCCACGCACATGTGATCAGAGCCTCCTCTATGTACAACACAGCTATAACCGGGCCCTCCATGGCTCAACCAACCACAGCCCCTTTCAGGTGGGCTTGGGATTCCAACCATTATGTCCCATTGACATAGCCATGCCATTTGCAGCTACTCAGGCTGATTCAGCTCATATCCAGTCTGAAGTTTCCAAGGCGAACAACTTCATTGAGCGCATTTACCACATTCTCCAACAGGTTCATGACATATTGGACAGATCCAATGCTAAGTACAAGCAGCGACATGATCAGCATCGGGTGCAACACAAATTCCAGGTGAGCGACAAACTGTGGCTACATTTGCAGAAGGAGCGCCTTGCTGGACCCCACTGCAAGCTTCGCCCACTCCGATATGGGCCATACACCATCACCAATGCTATTGGGGACAATGCCTTCGAGCTCAGTATTCCACCATTCCTTGGTCTGCACCCAGTGTTCAATATGGCCCACCTTCAGCCTTACTTTCCACCTCTACTGGACACATTAGACGTGGCAGAACAACTCACACCAACAGAGTTAAACCCTGACTACATGGAACAAGCCACAACTGATGGGATTAAGGACACACAGATCAAGAACACCTGCCAGCTGAAGATCCAACTATATCAAGTTGTCAAAGCAGGACAACTCCTTCACCAGGGACCAAGTTCAATAGAAGTTTCCTCATCTCATGGAGGAACTCAACGCAATGGGGACCATTGCTTCCTATGGGGGGGAGGAATGATCCAAGAGGATATTGGTGTCCACCCACCTATTCCACTTGGACCCCCACCATTTTTTCTTTCAATTTTCCAGTTTCCTTAATTGTAGCACAATTTACTATTTTTGGCAGTTTTCGGGTCCTAAACTTCTGGAGCCGTTTTGGCCCTAAACGACGTTTTTTCGGTATCGAATGGTTGGGAGAATATGAGTCCATTTGAGACTCAATATTTATTACTTATGGATGTAGTCCTTAAATAGATATTTCTAACGATGTATCATGCGCATCAAACGGAGGTAGTATGCTAAAGTTACGACCCCGGGAAATTGATGTACCAAGTTACCTAACATGGCCCACATTCTGGCGTTTCACCTCCTAGGGTTAGGTTTTTGGATGTGTAGGGTTTCCATTGTTTCTCAATAATATATAGGCCTTCGAGCCTCATTGTAACACAAAGTTCAGAGGCATGTAGCTGCCACATATCTTCTAAGAGATAAGCTACCAGCACTCTAGCTAGTTTATTTCCATTCTGTATGAAACCAGTTTCAGTTATTGATTAATGAAATGAAGTGTTATTTCCACTGCATATTTGTTTCTATTGTTATTCGTGTATTCTGTTGCATTCCTGCATAAATCCGGATCACGATCTCCATTTTGGTGATTAGTTTCTGATTTCGCAGCTCGACTCACCTTTTATCCTCCTCACCCTTTTATCAGCGGAATCTACGTCAGTCGTTGATCTTATTCCACCTTTAATCTCCACTGCACGATCTTCAAGCATATGAATGAGGATTATCAATTTATCTCATTCACAACTCTTACTTGTAAAATTCAACCACAGTCGTGGATTTTCTCTTACCACGATACAACAATTAATACCTACACAAACTTAGACCTACAGGTTCATCATTGATCCTTACAGTGATCGATCAATCCATCTCCGTCTTCTCTCACTCAAAATCCCTAATTCCTCAGTACTGACTTTCCTTTGTGTCATTGTTGAATTCATCCTGCTACCATATCTACTGGTTATTCCTCTATCATACATGAAACCCTTTGACATCAATGACAACGTATATTCTTAACAATGTGTGTGAATTGAAGAAGGCATTGTATGGACTTAAGAAAACACTCAGGGCATGGTATGCCAAGATAGACGAATTTCTTATGAGCTTGGATTTTAACAAGAGTGAAGTAGATCCTGAGCTTTACTACAAGGTTGTGGATGTCCACCCAATGATATTACTACTATATGTAGATGACTTGTTTCTCACAGGGGACGAGAAGATCATAGATGAGTGCAAGAGGGAGATTGCAACATAATACAAAATTAATGATCTAGGTATGATGCATTACTTATTGGGATTAGAAGTGTGGTATAGATCAGATAATATTTTCCTTGGTCAAGGAAAATACACATTAGAGATCCTGAAGAGATTCAAGATGATGGGTTATATGTCCATGGCCACACCAATGGTGACAAATCTAAAGCTTTTGGGTCACTCTTCTTCATATCTAGTGGATCCCACGATGTACTAAGAGATGATCATATCATTGATGTATCTCGTTAACACTAGACCATAGATATGCTTTGCAGTGAACACTTTGTCAGTACATGGTTGAGCCTAGGAATTTACAATTTGATAGTGGCAAAGCATGTGTTGAGATACCCGAAGGGTTCAGTCGGATATGTACTCAAATATATATCAGACATTGAAGTGAAATTACAAGGGTATGCAGACTTTGATTGGGTAATGACGTCTCTAGCTGGTGTTGTCAGTCGTGAAGTAGTATGGCTCTGAAAGTTACCTATAGAGTTATTTGATCAATAGTTAGAGATGACTTGGATCTACTGCGATAATAAAAGTTGTGAAGCTTTCATATAATCTAGTATTTCATGACAAGTCGAATCATATAGAGATCAAATACCATTATATCTGAGACATGGTGCAAAGGGGATCCGTGAAGCTCCAATACATATCCATGGATGTGCATATTGTCAATATACTTACCAAGCCTTTGTCTTAAGGTAAAGTTTGAGTAATTCCAAGACAATATTGGTGTAGTACATAATGACTCTACTCATTGAGTAGGAGTGTTGATGTTTCTCCATGATTAGCACCAGGTCGTCATTCCCCCCCTCCCCCACTAGTTTGTCATGTGGTACATCACTTGGGAATTTTCCCCATTTGTAAGTCCTATAGTGGTACATGGCTCTGACACCGATAAGTCATGCATTAATGCCTGACTTAGACACCAATAAGCCATGCAGTGGTACATGGCTTATATATCAGTAAGTCATGGTACATGACTCAAACAACAAGGGTTGTAGTATCTCTTATGGACTGCACCCACATGAGCAGAGATATAACCAAGACCTTAGATGATTATCAAACAATAATCAAGGTCTTTGAGACTATCAGTGACTATCATTTACTCGATTGAGTTATATTCAATACTATTGGGGGGTAGTCAAACCTTTCGAAGAGGTCAAATAGTCATATACTTGGATAGTGGGGTATAGTGAGATTAAGAAGAAGAAAGAAGCCACTTGGAATTGGTTAGGCCATGGAGAACATCACGAAAGATGGAAATATCACAAAGAACTTCTCTAGACTGCAGAAGATTCCAAAATTCAACAAGAACAAATCAACTAAAAGAAAAGCATAAAAGGAAGAATAATAGCAATCCCAAAGAACATTGAAGAAGAAATTCTAGAAGACAAGTAGTGTTGAATATTGTTTAAGAATAATATATTCCTTGCTAATAGGGAGTGTTGATTTTTATGTTGTATCGAAATATATTCTTACCAAGTCCCAGAGAAAGTGGAAAGAAATGAAGAGGACAACCAACCCAATGAAATGGGTAAGTTGACCCTAAAAGGAAAAATGACAAGTTGGCTTTAAAGGTAAATAAAGATAAATAAAATAATAATAAAAATTCAAGTCGACCTAAGTGTGGAAACTTCTAGCGAAAAAATAATATAAATAAAGTGTTTCCACACTTCATTTTATCAAGAAGTAAGCACATCTCTCTCTCTCAAGTGGTATGCACTTCTATAGGAGGACAAGTGAGGAGCATAAGAAGCATAATCTTTGGGGATATCTTACTATCTCTCTCTCTTTTTGGGAACACCTACTCAAAGGTCATTCTATATATTTCCTGTATATCATTATTGTGTTCCTGTAACTAGTGTCGGGCACTAGATTTGACATTGTATCTTGTTGAAGAATAGTATCTAGAGAATTTGTTGGGTTTTCCCTATGAGAGGGTTTTCTCAAGGTAAACATTGTGTCTATTTTGTTTGTGCTTCTTGTAGTGATCCTTATATGCACGCAGTTAATGTTTATGTGATAGAAAAGTGTTAAAAAGTTAAAAACATCTAAATGTTAAGAAAAATCAACATGCATATGTCCCCTTCTGCATAAACAATCTCTCATCTTCCCATCATGTCTTGATGACTTGGTTGTTAGAATATCTCTTATATCAAAATTTCCATCATCCATGTGAATGGAATCGCCTTATTGTCAAATGGCACAAGAGAGATCAAGTTCCTCTACAATTATAGAAGATAGAGAGCATTATGTAACATAAAATCTAGGAACCTACGCAATTTGAGCATGATGGTACCAATTCATTTAGGTTCGAGGCTAGATTTATCAAAAAAATAAACTATACCATCTACATTGTCATTCAATTCTTCACAAAACTCTTTTCTAAAAGCCATGTGGCATGTAGCACCCAAGTATCTCTCAAGAAGTAAATGAAGCATTCAAAAGAGATTTAGTTACACCAATATTGTGATGTGTAACAATGAAATGAGGAGATTCAAGAGCTTTACTTTATTCAAGATGTTTACCTCTTTATTCTTCCCACTCCTTTTCCAATATCTTCTCTCATGGAATTCTACATGTCTTTCCCGCGTTCCCCTTCTTTCCACTTCAGACATAGTGAATATAAGATCTCTCATTGTGGTTATGTCTACCCCCCTACCTCTTAAATTATTTCCTCCGTGTCATATTTTGTTTCATTCTCCTATAGAAGAATCATGTGATTGATTCTTTTGTTTCTGAGCAAGGCACACAGTCTCTCAAGTGAGCCAAATTGTCTTATTTCCAAAGGATTTCTTTTGTTTTGCAATTTTCTCCACGAAAGTGTCAAATTTGAGATCCTTAATTTGGCCACTAGCTTGAAGTGACTCAAGATAGTGGGAGTGTGTGGGGTAGACGACCTTGATGAAGGTTGTGAGAGAAATGCCTAACTTCATACTAGAGGCATCACTTTCATGCATAATGGTTTTAATTTTTAATGCTAAGGCCATGGGGGTAATTGTCCTTCAACAACTCTAGGATGAAGAGCTTCAACAACAGTTGAATAAGCTCTAATTTTGAGTGTGAGTCATTCAAGTCTTTTAATTTATTCAAAGCACATTGTAAGTCTATGATAGACATGATATGGTGACTCACCTATTCACTTATTGTATCAAATATCAGTGCATAGGATTTCTTATCTTTGCTCTTCCATATGGCAAGTTTTTTTTCTTGTTGTAGGTTCTCTAAGTTCATCTCCATTCTCTCCTTCACAAATGCCATCCCACAAATTGTTGAAGATGATTGTGTGTTTCATCTCCCTTAACCATTTTGGATAGTTCTCTTTGTCGCTAAACACCATGTTGACAATATAGACAAGAGATTGCATTCACTTCAAACAACATGTCCTAAACATGTCCTAAGTAGAAGATACAAATCTAAAACTATTATCTTCAAACTATGCAACACAAGTTACAATCTACAAACTATAAACTATAGTAATTTGAGACAACTATAAGCTATCCCTTTTGCACTATGATGGCACAATACTAGCATGATGCTTTTAACACCATATCCGTGAATGGCACAAAAATAGTAAATGAATAAGCCTTATGCAATACATTATCTTTCCTCCAATAATGAAGAAGCCTTATGCAATACGCTATAATGAAGGAGCCTTATGCAATACACTAGAGATGTCTTAGTTCATTATTTATAGAAGCTAGTCATTGAGACGTAGACCCACCACACTACACAAAGAAAATATATAGTCAAAAATTACACACAAGTAGGCGAGGATGAGATTCACGGAATATAGTATATTATGCTCATTCCCATAATGCTTCAACGATGTAAAGAATGTACGATTCGTAGTCATAATATCGAAATGATGACTTAGGATATTTAACATATAACCTTGTTGATCTTTGTATATGCGATAACCATTACTCCAATCTAAAGAAAAAAATGAAATATAGATAAAAGGGAAGTTCTATGCTAACGTCTGAATTGCCATTAGTCTAGAAAAAGTGAGATGAGACGTAGTGCACAAGTGAGATAATCCACAAACTTGACACATAGGTAAATACAATCCATTTATATGTGAATACAAACCAATGGAAGGTTATTACGATTAACGATGGAGGATGCCAAATACATTCCACTCAAAACTTGCAAGTCTAGGATTAAGATACACCATTAAGAGTATACATTAACGAAGCTATGCAATCATAAATGCAATATGAAATAGTAATTGATGGCATATACAACTTACAATTGAAGGGAGAGCATGCAAAGATCGATCATCTAGAGTATACCAATAGATAGTTTGTTTCCTACCGTGGGCACCCATGTGAGTCTCCAATGGTTATGGTTGTCTTGTGTGTAGTAGAGAGCATACAATATGCAGAGCTTTGAATTGCATTCAAATTGTAAGTATAGTAACACACATATCTAAATGATAGGATACTATAGTCAGTGGAGGCTTCTTGGAAGAATTTGTAAGCTTGGAATGACACTACACGGGTATGACAAAATCCCAAAATTCCTAGAACAATACATACCACAAGGATCCATGGAGTTAAAAGAACCAGGGCTCTGATATCACTAACAAGCCTAGGATAACTACAAAAGTTGGAATGATTTTACATTAACGTGAATTTTGTATAAATAGAATGTCAGGTGACCTTTGGTTTTCATCATCCAATAGGTCCTTTGGACTTCATATAGACTCTTTAGTTTATTTTAGGTAAATATTCAAGAATCTAGTATACACAATAACCTAATAATTACAATATACCATAATCTCTAAGGATTGGGTACCTAACACTTTTATTAACGATACAATATACAAAAGTAGCACCATAGTCTGAAACCCACCACATAAGGTATGCCCACATAATATTAAAGGCGAAAGCATTAATCAACATATCCTTCGCGACCATTTGAAATTAAATTGCTCTTGAGGGAGAAACGATGTGCATGATAAGGCGAGTTGTTACTCCTATCAATGAAGTTAGGAAAATTGTCTTTAAATTTCCAAAGCAGATGAAAGAGCAAGTATGTTGTGCAACAGTACGATGGGGAGGTGAACATGCAAGCATAGATAATCCATTCCTTGCATTCCCCAATTTGGAATTTTTCATTTCTTGTTAGCATTTCCTTGAATCTAAAAAACATGGCAATTTTTATATAAAACCTACAATTTTAAGCATATATTTATTTATTTTCATATGTTCTATAATTAAACAAGGGTTGTGAAAAGTGAAAATGATAAATAACTCAGCTCACGAGAGCTATTCACTCCCTTGAGCTATAAATTATCAATGGTAGTCATATGATTTTAAATGGATTCATCCTTAGCATTGTTTTGGCAAAGGTACAAATGTATACATTGTTTCCATTTCAAATAACTTTCATTTAGTTGTCCATAAATGGCATGGATGTTAGGTCCAAAGATACACCAAAATTGAGAGAATAAAATGGTTGTCACTAGTCGTTCCATAGAGCTAGAGGAAATAGAATTAATGCATGAAAACCAAATACGGAAAAATGTTGTAGAGGTTGTTGCAAACTATGGTTTGAATGCAACTTGAATACAGATATATTGGTTTCATCTCTATTAACAACCAGTTGCATATAGTGGTGTAAACATTTGGATCTAAAACAACAAGAACTCCTAAGAAGATAAGCCTTAGTCAACTCATCTTTCGGCCCCAACAGGAAGACATGTATTTAGTATTGTTCCCTATAAGATACACCAAAATTAAGAGAATAAAATGGTTATGTCACTAGTCGTTCCATAGAGCTAGAGGAAACAGAATTAATGCATGAAAACCAAATAAGGAAAAATGTTGTAGAGGTTGTTGCAAACTATGGTTTGAATGTAGCTTGAATACAGATATATTGGTTTCATCTCTATTAATAACCAATTGCATATAGTGGTGTAAACATTTGGATCTAAAACAACAAGAGCTCCTAAGAAGATAAGCCTTAGTCGACTCATCTTTCGGCCCCAACAGGGACATGTATTTAGTATTGTTCCCTATTTTGTGTTTTCTTGACCGCTATAGTAATGGAAATAGATTCAGCATCTCTTTAACCCAAATCCACATTTAGGGTATTTTAAAATGCATAGTTACTCGTCTTAAATGGGACCAAACAAGGAAAAAACAGTTTCAAAGGGAAAATATTTTGTCCCTTTGTAATGAACATTCAAGAAAGTTTCTTTTGCAAGGGTGTGGCAACAATAGGTCTAAAGGAAACTATGATCATGCCTTGTGCAGTCCCACATCCACACCTCTCACTTGGTCTTCTTCCCTTTATGTGCAAGATTTACTAAATTACAAGACGAGATTGGAGGTTTTGGAAGTAAAGAGTGGTATAGAGATGTTGAAATCCATCTATTAACAGTAAAAATTAGTGTTTAGCAGAAAGCAATAAGGTTTTAAAAGATCAAGTGACATTGTTGCAATAATCTCTTTTAGTAGGAGAGACTAAATGGAAAAACATGAAAGCTACTTAGTAAAACATGAAAGAATATGCAGTAGAAATTAGAGATGCGTTAAATTCTAAAACATCCAAGGATGAAGGGAAAGCGGTTGAACGAGCAAACAATCAAGGAGTGAAAGTAAGAGAAGAAGAGAAAGGGGGTTTTACAAAAAATTCCAAAACTTTGGCACAAGCTATTATCAATTATGCTAATATGGAAAAAGAAAATGAAAAATAAAAAGAAGCAAAGATCTAGGGGAACAACATGCAAGATAGAGAAATCAAAGAAAGGAAAGACATAGCAACAAACTAAATTATTAAAGGTGTGAGAGATTGTGGAAAAAATGAATGCACTCTATGTTGATGTATTTGTAACTTCGGGAGATATTCTGATGTATATTATCATTGTATGTTTTTGTAACCCTGTCGAAGATGTGTTTACCTCCTTTCAGGATGTCATTATTGTGTATAGAAATTGAGGTACAACCTTCATTGTAAGTTGGGGCAATTGTCCCCAGTGTAACATTATGTAATGTGTATTTGGAGTCTCTTTAGGAGAATTCAAACATGTTAGGGTAAGAGGTCGGTCCCAGTCATGTAATAGGTCATTCACTTGATTAGTATAAACAGGGAGGCGCCCTCCCTCATTTAAACACACCTCACACTCACTCAAGTTTGCATGAGATATATAGAGACAGAGAAAAGGAGGAGAGATAAATAGCTATTGAAGACTTCTTATTACTAGGTTTGATCATCTTATGACACAGTCTTTGTGACTGTACTATTCTGAAGAAGTTTGTGGGGTTTTCTCCTTTATGGTTTCCCCGATGGAAATCTTCGTGTCTTGTGTATCTGTTCTATCTTATGTATATTGTTGTACTTATTATTATTTCAGATAAAGATCCCAACTAAGCTAATAAGACCTATGAAAAACTAAGATGGTATCAGAGCCTCTCTAAAAGAAGGCACTATGCAGCAATGGAAACTAGGGAGTCCTAGTTCAAGGTCTTCTCTCCATATATCATCAAGAAAAGAGGGCTAGAATAACTCGCCTCAGTAGGGTGCATATTTTGGTAGAAGTAGTTTTAGATCTGAAGAAATTTCAATTTTGATCCTGTCACCAGTGCCAGGATAAAATAGGGCATCAAGTTTTCGAGGCCTCCCACCTTAGTCTTCAGGAAAGGACCATGTTGATCAACTCACCTCAAGGAGGTGAATCTTTTTGTCCAAAACAGAATTCCCAAACTTGAAGTTTGGAAAATTATGGTTTCTCTAACAAACCCTAGGTCAACCAGCTCCAGAACCATATCAAACACCTCAAATCGGTAAGATATAAATCTTTGTTATTTCCATTTGAGGTTCTCATTTGAAAAAGATGACTCGCCATACTTAGCTTGAGGACAAGCTTGGAGGGGATGATAACTTATGAGCATTCAAGTACAAAATCTTCGTGATCCTTGAAGAAAATGATCTGGATCAGTACATCAAAGGAGACGTTCTAGAACCAGAGGGAGATGAGGATAATACTACTCTTAAGAAGAACTTGGTCAAATCCAAGAGAATCATTGTAGATTCAATCAAGGATCACCTCATCCCCCATGTGTCATCATTCAAGACACCGAAGCAAGTATTTGATGATTTGACAAAGATGTTCAAGGAAAGAACATCAACCAGAAGATGACTTTGAGGAACCAATTGAAGAATATAAAGATACAGAACTCAGAGACTATACAGTCATACTTCACAAGGGTTTCTCAAATCAAAGAACAACTTGAAGCAGTAGAAGACACTGTCGAAGAAGGAGAAATTGTGATGACTACCTTGAATGGTCTCCCTAGATCATGGGACTCCTTCATTCAAGGAATATGTACAAGAAGGAAGTTGTTCTCTTTCAGTTGACTTCGAGAAGAATGCACATAAGAAGAAGCTCGGCTCGTAACAAGAGAAGAGAAGATGGGAGCAACTGAAGATCAAGCTCTCACAGTTCATACCAGGAAGAACTACAAGAAGAAGGAGAAGAAGGAGAACTATCATCACAACAACAAGAAGGACAAGAAACAAAATAAGATCAAGAGGATCCTTTCGATGTTCGACGCTATACTTGTGATAAAAAGGGACACTTTGCAAGATACTGTCCCATTAGGAAAAAGAGACACCATGCTCATGTTGTCGAAGATGATGAACCAACAAACAAAAGATTCATAAGACAGAAGGATGGTTCAAATGAATAGTATGTGCTAATCCCAACACTTACGGGAATTATCTAACATGGAAGCAATAATTGGCTTGTGGATAGTGGGGCATCCAAACACATGATGGGATACAAAGAATCATTCATTACTATGTCTGAGCATGAGTCACCTCACAAGATGAAACTTGGGGATGCTTATCAATACCCCATAAATGGGAGTGGAGTAGATTCATACAAGATAGACTCCGAGAAATCTTTAAAGATGAAGGATGTGTTATATGTTCCAGGATTGAAGAAGAATCTTCTCTCCATCTCTGCACTAGATGGAAAGGGAATGAGAGTTGTGTTTGTCGATGTCCAAGTGCTAATGTGTCCTAAAGGAAAGACAATAGATGATGCAAAATTGATTGGATAAGAAAATAGTGGATTGTACAAACTAAAAGGACAGCCTCAACAAGCATTGGTTCATGAGTCAATAGAACCAAGTGAACTATGGCACCGAAGGATTGCACATGTGCACTACAAAGCACTATTGATGACAAGAAAAGCAGTCTCCAGACTTCCAGATATCCAGAAAAAGCATGAAGGCATTTGCAAAGGATGTGCACAAGGAAAGAACGCAAAGAAGACATTTCCCAGCAGTGAAAGAAAGACTAAAGGAATACTGGAGATAGTACACTAAGATGTATGTGGACCCATGTCTTCTAGCTCATTAAGTGAGTATGTGTACTATGTTTCCTTTATAGATGATTTCTCACGTAAGACTTGGATATATTTCTTGAAAGGGAAAAGTGAAGTATTCAGTAAGTTCAAGGAATATAAAGCCTTGGTCGCGAACCAAACTGAAAGGAAGATCAAGACTATGTTGTCAAATAATGGTAGAGAATTCACCTCGAAAGAATTCAAGGAACTCTACAAAGAGTTTGGGATTAAGATGGAGATGAGAACTCCATATAATCCTCAGCAGAATGGGGTTGTGGAATGAAAGAACTAAACCATAATGGAAGCAACAAAAGCAATGCAACATGACCAGAATCTTCCTATGCACCTTTGGGTGAAAGAAAAAAGGACAATTGCGTATGTATAGAACCGTACTCCTCATCGAGTACTTGAAAACAAAACTCTGGAAGAGGCTTTCTCAGGAGAGAAACCAAAAGTCGACCATCTTAGAATATTTGGTTTCCTAGTGTACATACATATCCCAAAGGAGAAAAGGACCAAGCTCGATCCTTCTAGGAGGAAGGGTATATTCGTAGGATACAATGATACATCAAAGGCCTACCGAATATACTTCCTAGGATTCAAGAAGATCGAAATCAACAGAGATGTAACCTTTGATTAAGACTTGTCATACTTTAAATCAAGGAGGCTACATATTCAAGAGGTTGAGGAACCTAAACAAATGAGGATCTAAGATATGGAAATTGGAGAAGCAATTCCAGAATACCATGAAGATCATGACATGGGTCAACCAAAAGAGTCAGTACATACACTTCTCAAGAAGGACTCCCATAAGAGGAAACCAACATGGGAACTGAAGCTCATACAAGAAGGAAAAAGGTATGGCTCTCCAGAAGGAATGCATATAGAAAGCAAGAGACCAAAGCCTTACAATAGCTATGTGTCCCTATTGTGTGACAT
This sequence comes from Pseudotsuga menziesii, assembly GCA_001517045.1. NCBI lineage: Eukaryota > Viridiplantae > Streptophyta > Pinopsida > Pinales > Pinaceae > Pseudotsuga > Pseudotsuga menziesii. Next base: position 216,537 of record LPNX010586599.1, read on the forward strand.
CATTGACAAGGAACCTTCCACTTATTAAGAGGCAACTGAAAAGAAAGAATGGAAGGATGACATGATCGAGGAGTATCAGTCGATCATGAAGAATGATGTCTAGGAGATAGTTTTGAGACAGAAAAATAAGTCTGTCGTAACTTCGAACTGGATCTACTTCGAAGTGGATCTAAAAGATCAAGCATATTTCAAATGGTGGCATCGAGGAATACAAGGCAACATTCATAGCACGAGGATTCTCATAGAAATTGTTAACACCTGTATTTCACAAAGAGGATACAAGACCGATGGGAGGTAAAATTTTGTTGATTAAATATTTTAGGCTAAGGATGTAGTACAAAAGGGGGGAGGCTTGATAATCTAAAGAGTAGCCTAGTCCGAGAAAGTCCTGAACCTTGGTCTAACGGAGAAGCAAATCGATG
>LPNX010586607.1:11185-101496 GCA_001517045.1 Pseudotsuga menziesii
GATCCTTGTAGATTCGAATGGTACTCTGGTTATCATAGTAGATGGTATTTGAGTACTCTGGTTCGAAGCCACACTCTCCAAGTAAACCCTGCAACCATAAACATTGAGTTGTTGCATTGACAACTCCTTTGTACTCTGCTTCTGTAGATGAGAGTGCAATGGCACTCTGTTTCTTGCTTGACCAGCTGATTGGCCCTTCTACAAGCATGAACAAATATCCTGATGTGGAATTTCTTTCTGTGCTATAACCTGCCCAATCACTGTCAGTAAATCCAATCAATTCAAGATCAGATTTTTCTTTATAGAAGATCCCATGTGTCCTTGTTCCCTGAACAAAGTTAAGGATCCTTTTGGCTGCTTTCCAATGGATCTCTTGAGGCTGGTCCATGAATCTAGAAGCCACACTTACTGCATAACAAATATCAGGTCTAGTATGTGTCAGATACAACAAACATCCAATCAATTGCCTATACAGTGTATTGTTTACCATCGATGAAGAATCAGCTTCTTCCAGCTTCACTCCTGAAAGGAAAGGAGTTTTGCTTGCTTTGCAATCCTTCATTCTGAATTTGTTCAACAAGTCCAAGGCATATTTGGACAGGTACACCTTGATTCCAGCTTTGGTTTGAGAGATCTCAAGCCCCAAAAATTGACTTAAGAGCCCCAAATCTATCATGGAGAAGGCTTGGTTCATGGCTCCTTTTAAGGAAGCAATCTCAGCCTGTGAGCTTCCTGTAATGAGGAGGTCATCAACATATAACACAATGATCATTAGTGAACCATTAACTAACTTCAAATAGACATTTGGATCTGATTTGCACCGAACAAAATTCAGTGATAGCAAGAAGCTATCGATCTTGGCATACCAAGCCCTGGGGGCTTGCTTTAGCCCATACAATGACTTTCTCAACCTGCACACAAGAGAAGGGTTAGTAGAAAAACCTTGAGGCTGCTGCATATATATCTCCTCAGTGATATCTCCATTCAGGAAGGCACATTTTACATCCATGTGATGTACCTCCCATTGCCTTGAGGCTGCAATGGCTAGAGCTAGCCTGAGGGAATCCATTTTTTGCCACTGGGGCAAAGGTCTCATTGTAATCTATGCCATGAACCTGTGAGTATCCCTTGGCTACCAATCTGGCCTTGTACTTTAGTGGTGAACCATCAGCAGCAAATTTGGTCTTATAGACCCACTTACATTGTACTAGTTTTCTCCCTGGAGGAAGATCCACTAGCTCCCATGTGTTGCTCTTCTGGAGTGAGCTGAACTCCTCCTTCATGGCAGTTTTCCATCTTGGATCTCCTACTGCTTCTTCATATGTTTGAGGATCAGACTCCACCATCAAATAGCATTTTTCAGCAAACATAGGATCCTTCATGCACAGACCACTCTCAAATTGAGATCTAGTCCTCCTTGGGTCATTGGGATCCCCAGCTAGCTCACCTGCTGCATGTAGTGTCTTGGCTGCCCATTTTGGCCTTGTGGGGCTGTTAGGGTCTGCAATAAACTCATCTCCATCAGAAAAATCAGAATCAGCATGTTCAACAAACTCTTTACTTACTTCTTAAGGTTCAGGTGGTGAAGAGGCTTCACCAACTTCCATTGCTGCAAGGGGTTCTTCTTCAAACTGAACACACCTTTCAATGAAAGCTTTGTTTGTGCTCAAATTTATCAACTTGTACCCTTTTGAATATTCAAAGTATCCAACAAAAAGACACTCTTGGCTTTGGGGTTGCAAATCCTTCCTCTTCTCTGTCAGGATTCTAGCCCAAGCCTTTGATCCAAAAATCCTGAAATGGGTCACATCTGGCTTGTGCCCACTCCATGCTTCGAAGGGAGTCATACCATCAAGCTATTTGTGAGGCACCCTATTTTGGATATAGGCTGCACAGTTGATAGCTTCGGCCCAGTACTTTGGTGGCAAAGTTTTGGCCTCCATCATGCATGTTGCCATCTCCTTCAGATATCTGTTCTTCCTCTCAGCAACACCATTTTGCTGTGGTGTGTAAGGGATAGAATGCTGCATCTGAATACCTGCATCTGCACAATAATTAATAAACTCAGACTTGACATACTCACCACCATTGTTAGATCTGAGGGCCTCGATTTTTCTTCCAGACTGGTTTTCAACCAAAGCCTTAAAGACTTTGAATAGGCCAAAAAATTCAGACTTGTGTTTCAGGAAGTGAACCCAGCAATACCTGGAAAAGTCATCAATGAAAGTTAATGCATACTTGGCCTGACTCATGGACATATGAGGGAATGGGCCAGCAACATCACTGTGGATCAGCTCAAGGGGTGCAGAGGTTCTCTCATGACTAGCTCTCTCAAATTTGTGCTCTGGGTGTTTTCCTAGGATACAACCTTGCTAGACTCCTTTGGAAAATTTTATCTTGGGAAACCCTATGACCATCTCTTTTTCACTAAGATCAGAAAGATATTTGTAGTTAAGGTGGCCAAATCTCTCATGCCAAATCTTGCTGGCTTCATTAGCATGAATGAGAAGAGCAGAGGGGTTTGAGTAAGGTAGGAAGTGTGAGAACATGTATACCTTTTGAGCATGATTTGCAACTCCTTTTGCAATGACTCTACCACTTGAGATCTCTGTGATCTCAACTTCATCGGGGGAGAATATGATATTCTTAGGAGACCCAGTGTGGGTCATTCGGTACACTGATAGGAGGTTGGAGGTGAGACCAGGCACATACAGCACATTGCTAAACTGACCATGATCAAGATCTATCCTTCCTTTGCCTTTACTTTCAATGAGAGAATCATCTCCCAGTACAATAGATGGTCCTTTCGACATATCCAGTGAGGAGAAGGCCTCCTTAGTCGAAACCATGTGTCTTGAAGCTCCAGAATCAATGATAAAACTGGGTGAGCTTGATGTGCCAGTAACTAGAGCATGAACTCTCTCTCTGTCATCTGAACTTGATCCTCCTTCTCTCTTCTTTGAGCTTTCTGGAAGGGAGATTCCATTATTTTCCAGGAGATTGGTCAGCATGTCTATCTGCTTTTTCATACAAGAGCTTTCAGTGTGATTGCCCTTATTGCAGTATGCGCACTTGTTCATTTCACCTTTGTTCTTCTTCTTCTGGTTATTCTTCTTGGGACCTTGTAGATCCTCCGGAGACTATTTCTTGTCTCTCTTTTTCTCAGGTGGCTTTTTAGCTTTCTTTTTAATTTTTGAATCCACCCTCGAATCTCTAGCAATCAAAGCTTGATCTTTGGATGGTTTGATGGTGCCCATCATCACCAACTTGTCCTGTTCTTGTGTGAGAGATTCCATGAAATCTGCAAGGCTAGGCATCTTCCAGTCTCGAGCTGTCAGTTTTGTGGCATAGAAGGTCGAAACAAACACTGAATAATCAGGGCCCAGCTTCGAGAGGATGGACAGTACGAGCTGATCATCTTTCTTTTCAATACCACACTGTTTCAGCTGCAAAACTAGTGCTTTGAACTTGGAGAAATATAGATGCAGGGATTCAAAGCTTGTTGGACTCAGAGAAATCAGCTCATTTTCGATTTGATGTCCCCTCATCTCATCTGTCTTTTCAAAAATATCAGCAATCTTCTCCCATATTTCATTCGGTGATGTCAATCCATCGAGATGGAAAAGGAGGTCTCTGGAAATACTTAGGCACAGGAGGCCATATGCCTCATCCCTCCTGTTGTGCCATTTTATCTTCTCTACAGCTACATTGGCCTCTGCTTCTGCTGCCATAGTCACCCTATAGAGGCCTTTCGCTCTCAACAGTATCTCCATCTCTGCTTTCCATTAAAATAAATTGAAAGGAGTCAAGATAGTTTTCTGTGATCGATCCATAGCTTAGAAAATATGTCCCGACGGTCAGAAGAAGGCTCCCAGTCTTTGATGTCAAACCTGCAAAACAATTTTTGAAGGAGAGAAACAACCTACAATGGCTCTGATACCATGTGGAAATTAAGGCCAGCAATAGATTAATTTTAATCACAACAATTATCAATTGATCATGCAAAATTGCTCACAAAAGAGACCGAATATGGAGCTGTAACACTAAATTGTATTAACTGAGTGTACAATAGCCAACCTTGTAATAACATAGGTTGTTGAATAAATAGAATACATCAATAAATCGAATGCATGAGGAGGCATCCAAAACTAGCATACCAAAAATAAGCAAATCCCCCATAGGTGTAAAAATCTGATCCCAAATCTATCATGGAGCTCACGAATTGGAAAAAAGGCATAGGAAAGCTAAAGAGTGGTGGAATGGCAGCTCATACATGCTTTTACATGGAGAAAAGAGAGGAGGATGTGTAGGACAAAAAACAAGTCAACCTCACCTAGTATAGCTTTTCCTTTTGCCTTAAAACACTGAAAAAGCAGGCAATAAAGCAGAAAAAGTAGAAGGGAGCCTAGGAGGCCAGGAATAAAGGAGAATTGATTCCTTTAGCTCTCCCATGCGCTACATGAGTCAAATAAGGCAAGTTTGACCTCTATGGATAGGTAAATAGCAACTTGCACAAGGTCGGACACATGAACTAGGCAAATAAGACAAAAATAATGGAATTAATGTCTAAGTGGGTAAACTATGGGTTGATTATTATAACACCTTTACTGTTCATCGAAACATAGGGTATGGTCGTGAACCACTTCTCGACATTTCCAGCCCTGTCACACTCCCTCCCGTCTTCCATTGATCAGTTCGATGATATGCAAGAAAATATCTCAGAGGAAAATAGATGGCGGAGAGAAAAACACAACAGAAATCAACGATCCCAAGCGGTCCCGCAGATGGAACCAAATCGACGGCTCAAAATCACCCGCAAAAATTGACGGTGTGGAAAGCCCGAGTTGCGAGGTCGGAGAGTTACAAAAATTGCAATCTCGCTTTCTACAACCCGCTTCATGCATCCCACATCGAGAACAGATCAATGGTAGACAATCATCCTGCGAATATCGACAGTGCGAAAACTTGAATTGTGAGATTGGTAATCGTGGAAATCACAACACCACGATCCCACATCCCACATCGGAAAGTACCGTTGCGAAACAAAAACTGCTGAAATCCGTAATTCTCCAAAAAGACATCCTGTATCTTGCAAGTTGCAGAAAGGAAGTTGCGGAAGGGAAATATGTGGAAACCAAAATCTGTGAACCGACATCCCGCATCCCACATACGGCGGAAAGGAATATTTCTAGCAGGAAACTCAACTTTCTAACTGAATTCTTGGATCGATTTGATCATTCTGGCCATTACCGATCTAGCCAATCTAACCTGCAACTTAGTTCGAAATGAATTGAGGGGAAACACACATAGATTCCTATAATTGCAATTATTCAAAGGAACAATGCATCAATTCAACACAACAACATGTTCATCACATTCCATCAAGAAATTACAATGCAAGAAATACAATTGCAGAGAATTATATAGACAAGAGCACTTATCTTGAACAAAACTTGCCCTGCAACTAGATATGTCACTACAACATTCCACCCAAACATAGTCCAGTGCACTCATCAATCTCTCAGTGACACCGCCACCCCTGAGCTAGGCATGATTTCCTCAAGAAACAAGGGAACACTAGAAGACTCATACATAGCAAAGGGTGCAATAACACTCAACCAAGCCAACACAATTGGGTTTATCACGTTGTAGGGGAAAACACACTAACAGATGGGTCTCACAGGCCACTCAGCCAATCCATCTCACCGTTGGGTGTCACCGATTGAACACAGTCAATCCAACATTCACCTTTAAGGACCAGTCAAGCCAACATATGGGTTTATCAGAATGTACACAATCAAGCCATCTCACTACTGGATTTATCAGGCTACCTAGCTAAGCCAGCATTCATAGTTGGGTTTATCAGATTGTCCAGCCAAAGGTTACACTCAAGGTCAAACTCAACACGACACAACCAAGCCAACAGATGGGTTTATCAGCCTACTAGCCAAGCTACTTCTCCAGTTGGGTTTATCATGCTTCTAAGGAAATGGGAAGGAAGAACTAATAAGCTAGTGAGCTCATCTACATAGCTAAGAACACCTTCACAATACCTATTTGGCCTGGATTCCCCACTACCTACACACCCAACACAAGTGTCCCCTTCTCTACCCCGGAGTCCCTTAGGCTTCACCTTCCCTTCCAATGCTCTTCAGGATGTGCATAGCAGGTTCACCAGCCACTCTTATCTTATCATGAGGTTCCACACTAGGTTTATCAAGCACATTCTATGTCTATCCCATTCCTAAGTATTGTACATAGTTCAAACCCGAACTAGGGTGCAAAACACAACAACCATGGGGAGATTTCACAACACAGGTTTACTCTGGGACACGAGTAATAGAGTCTCATACACTCTATAGTTTTAAGATAATGCTACAACACAGCAATCACAGTTCCTCTAAGGGAAAAACACTCACAGAACATGAAGGATACACACAGGAAGAGCTCAGCTGATACCACAATGTCATGCCCATGGGAAAACGAAGATGGTGAATGAGCCAAAATGTCCCATAGCTCTCAAAACATGAGAGTAAAAACAAAACATGAACGCGTGAGTCAAACTGGCATATGGTTCTAGTGTTTTCTTGTCCCTGCAATAAAAACACGACCTTCCAAAAATGGGTGCTCTTCCCAATTCGAATTTTCCCATACTCTTCCCCTTCCAAGCAATAACTACCTCAACCACCTTCTAGCAGAATAAATGGTTGGTAAGAGAAGACAAGAAAAAGGGTAGTTGACAGTTTTGATGGGTTCTCCTCATGGCACATGGCTTTTTCCCAAACAGGTTTAAGATTAACATTCCCACCCCCTTATCCTTAAGAAAATCATGCCCCCTTCTCATTATTCGTTGCATTGACATAGCTGGTTGTGGTTTTTTTCATTAATTTGCATATTTACATGATGTTTACAAATGTGCTTGACTTAGCACAAAAACCATAGGCCTCAACCATGATTGCCTATATACCAAACATTAATCAATGATAGGGCCTTGGTCTTGATCTCCTTGTCATGATTCCATATAATATTTACGTCATATACATTCACGCAATGGGGTCAAAACCGAGGTGTTACATTCCCATCCCCCTTCAATAGCACTGTCCTCAGTGCTTACAAAATTGAACAAAATGCTACATTGGCATCGCCTCAGTGCTCCGTAGATTTGAATAAAAATGGATGTGAAAATCAAATGGCATCCTCCAGCTCCCATGTAGCCTCTTCAAGACCATAGTGCGCCCACTACACCTTTTCCTGTCCTATGGCTCGGTTCCAGAGCATGGTGACCTTCCTGTCGAGGATGCACATTGGCTCGATTCAGAACTCTCCCTCGGGTTCCATCTGAATCACATCCCAATTTATCACATGGTTAGGGTCATGTATATATTTCTTAAGCAAAGAAACATGAAAAACATTATGAGCCCTAGCGCTAGCAGGCAATGAAATTCTATATGCAACTGGCCCTATTCTTTTAAGAACTTTGAATGGCCCACAATATCTGGGTGACAGCTTAGCACAACTTCTAAGATTCAAGAAACTCTTCTTTGCCCTCACTCTGAGGAAAACATGATCCCCAACACTGAACTCTCTGTTCACCCTATGCATATCACCATAGCTTTTCTGTCTGTCCTGGGCTGCTTTCAGATTCTGCCTAATCTTTACAAACTCCTGTTCCATTTCCTTGAGCAATTCTGGACCAATCACAAGTCCGTTCACTAGATTATCCTAAGTCACTGTTGTCCTACACCTCCTTCCATACAAAGCTTCATATGGACTCATCCCCAAGGACTCTTGATGTCCATTGTTATAAGAAAACTCTACCCAGTGTAAATAATCTTCCCACTTTGTTGGTTTGCCCATCATGTACATGCAAATCATGTCTTCCACCACTTGGTTAACTCTCTCTGTCTGCCCATCAGTCTGAGGATGGTACGTGGTGCTAAAGTTTAGCTTTGTACCCAAATCTGCAAACAATCCCTTCCAAAAATTGGAGGTGAACTTGACATCTCTGTCAGAGACTATTGCCTTTGGCAATCCATGCAATTTGAAAATATCCTTCATGAAGATCTTTGCAATGTAATCAATCTTATGCGTAGACTTAACCAGTGTAAAATGTGTTTCCTTTGTCAACTTGTTCAGTAAAACCATGATGGAATCATGTTGTCTCCATGTCATTGGCAATCCTGTAATGAAATCCATGGAAATAACTTCCCATTTCCATTTTAGAACTGGAAAAGGCTGCAACAAACTCATTGGGTGTTGATGCTCAACCTTCACTTGCTGACATTTCATGCACCTAGAAATGTATTCAGCCATGTCCTTTTTCATTCCTAGCCAAAATTACTTCTTTCTAGTGGTAGCAATTGTCTTTTGATATCCTGGGTGACCAGAATATGGAGCTTGATGGATCTCGTCCATAACAACTCTCCTCGAATCTGCTACATTTGGAATGTAAATTCTGTCATTGTAAGTAAGAATTCCATCTTCTTCCAATTTATATCCCTCATACCTCTTGTCAATTCTGTCCTTGTAAGTAAGAATTCCATCTTCTTCCAATTTATATCCCTCATACCTCTTGTCCATAACAACTCTCCTCGAATTTGCTACATTTGGAATGTAAATTCTGTCCTTGTAAGTAAGAATTCCATCTTCTTCCAATTTATATCCCTCATACCTCTTGTCAATACTTTGTTGTTGCAATTTTTCTTTTACCTGCTCATACAATTCATCTTCAGCAATATGATTAACAATATGTTGCCTCAACTCCGACTCGAAAATACTAAGAGATTCCACATGCATTTCCTACACCTTTCTACTGAGTGCATCAGCTACCTTATTCTCTTTCCCCTTTATGTGCTTGATCTCAAAATCAAACTCACATAAAAACTCCAACCATCTAGCTTGCCTAGCATTTAGAGTAGGCTGATCAAACAAATACTTTAGACCACAATGGTCTGTCCTTAGCTCAAATCTTCTTCCCATCAAGTAATGCCTCCACATCTTGAGAGCATGTACTATGGCTACAAGTTCCAGATCATGAGTAGCATAGTTCTTCTCATGTTCCTTCAACTTTCTTGATTCATAACATATCACGTGGCTTTCTTGCATAAGGACCCCTCCAAGCCCTTGACCACATGCATCAGTACACACCACAAAATCCTTCATTGGATCTGCAATTTTTAAAACCGACACACTTGAGAGAAGATTCTTCAATTGCTGGAGGCTTTCTTCATGCCTCACTGTCCATTCAAACTTTATGCCCTTCTTTTGCAAAGAAGTAATGGCATGTGCAACCTTGGAGTAGGCCAATTCATAATGGCTTTAATCTTGTTAGGGTCCACAAATATACCCTCTTCTAAGATAATGTGACCCAAGTACTGAATTCCATCTCTATAGAAGTCACACTTGCTCAAATTTGCATACAACCGATGCTCCCTAAGCAATTGTAGTGTCAATATCAAATGCTCTTCATGTTCTTCCTCATTCTTAGAATAAAAAAGAATGTCATCAAGGAAAACAAGAACAAACTTGACCAAATACCTGCTGAAGACACTATTTATAAGGCACATAAATGTAGCTGGTGCATTTTTTAGACCAAATGGTACCACTACAAACTCATAATGCCCATACCTTGTTCTGAAGGTTGTCTTATGAATGTCTTCATCCTTGATTCTCCCCTGATGGTAACCCAACCTTAAGTCAATATTGGAAAATACCTTTGCTCCTCTCATTTGATCAAAGAGGTCATCAATCCTAGGCAAAGGATACTTGTTCTTTACTGTGACTTTGTTCAGTTGTCTGTAATCAATACACAATCTGAGTGTACCATCCTTCTTCTTTACAAACAGAATTGGTGGCCTCCAAGGGGACACACTCGACCTGATATACTTTTTCTGCAACAACTCTTGCAGCTACATCTTCATCTCTAACATTTCTAGTGTACTCATTTTGTAGGGTGTCTTGGACACTGGTGCTTCTCCTAGCACAAGTTCAATCGTGAAATCAATGTCCCTCTTTGGAGGAAGCCCTGTAATCTCATCAAGAAAAATAACCCTGAATTCTTGCAATACATGGAAGTCCTCCAACCTAATGGTTTCGTTCTTTGCTACCTCCACAATATGAGCCGCATACAATTGGAAACCCTTACTACAAAATTTCTTCAAATGCATTGTTGAAATCTGCCTCACAGATATTACCTTTGGAATTCCTCTTACCACTATTGGGTTCCCTTCTTCATCCATGCATTCAAAATTCTTATGGTAACAATCAAGCTTTACCCTGTAAGCGTCTAACCAATCCATTCCAATGAGAACATCATAGGAACCAAGGGGTAGAACATTCAGATCTACACGAGTGACCAATCCTTTCATCACTAATGGACGTTTCTCTACCGCTTCACTAACCTTTCTCTTAGTTCCAATGGCTAGCTGAACTCTACGATTTTCTATGCTTCACTTTCTTGAACGCACAAATCTCCACTACTCTAGGAGAAATGTAATTGTGGGTAGAAAAAGGGTCAATCAAAATAGAAACAGATTGGTCAGCAATCTTACCTACAACTTCAACCACAGTCGACTGGTGATATTCCTGGCGGTCCTCTAGTGCTACGTAAATCCTAGGGATGTCCCTTGCTACTTGACCCACTGTTTCTGCTTCTTGAAGGTTGTAAGCTATACTTGCACTCTCATTCTCGAGTGGACAATTCTTGCACATGTGGGGTCATCCACATCTCCAACATTCAAGTGGTTCTCTGATCTGCTGTGGGTCTCTTGGCTTTTCTCCCACCACTCTAGTTGGCTGCTTTTCAGCTTGGGATGGCTGCTTCTACTGATTTCTGAAGTTAGAAGGTTTAAAACCTTTCTTCCTTTGGTCATACTTCTCATTCTTCATGTCCTTCCAAGTCTTCTAATAGTCAGGTTTTCCTTTGCTTTTCTCATAGCAATACTTAGCTTTCCTTATTGCTTCTTCTAAAGTTCTAGGCTCATAAAACTCAAGTCTGTCTTTGTAAGACTGAGGCAATCCACTCAGGAAATGTTGGATTTTCACTCTCTCATCCTTGATGTACCTAACATATCTCAACAGCTCCAAGAACTTGTTTGCGTACTCTTCCATGGTTTGTTGTCCCAACCTTAGCTCATGAAATTCCTTGATCGTGTCATCGTAGTACCTGTCAGAGAGGTATTTCTGCTTGAAATACTTTTGGAACTATTTCCGCACAATTTTTCTTTCATTAATATTCTTCACGTGCCTGCAGTGCTCCCACCATATGGATGCTCTTCCAGTAAAATTGAAGATGACTACTCTATCCTTCGTATTTCTTGAATAGTCTTGGACTTGGAAATACTTCCTCATCCCAAGAATCCAAGCCTCATCTTCTTGATCGTTCTTTGTCTCACCATTGAAGGTAGGCATCCTTGCCTTCTTAAACTCATCCTGTGAGCTATTCCTATAATGCCTCTTTCTCTTTTCCCTATGAGACAAAGAGATAGAATCCTTAGTGGATCCTTCTGAATCAGGAGATTTACTAGAATACCTTCTTCTTCTTCTTCTGGTACTACTCTTACTACCTTCTGGTTTTGTTGTACATTGCCCCGAGCTCATCCGTCGTTGGATGTCTGTCAAACTTTGCAACATGGAAGCATTCAGCTGATGCTGCTCTTCCTGAGCCTTAGTCAGGATTCTCATGGTGGCTACAATGTCCAATGGTGTCTCTTGAAATCTCCTTCCATTAGATTCTATATCACCATTTCCAGCTCGAACATTTTCCCCCATAGTGCCTTGCGCATGCTCGTAGGAATATCGTGCCTCATATCTGTCATAGGTTCTCATGGCTGAGCCGACAACCCACTTTTCCAAAATGTACTATGACTCTGCAAAATGTGTTATCAACACCATTTGTTAGACACACAGTAATTCAAAATCAAAACCATTCACTTACTATAACATGGCCTATCTAGGCCCAATGTTGTAACCGACATCTTTGGTTAACTGATTCCTGACCCATCCAAGCCCAATGCTGCAACCCACAGCTCTGATACCACAATGTAGTGTACTAAAATTTGGTATCAGAGAGTACTCTTGATTTATTCCCGGCCCATATAGGCCCAATGTTGCAACCTGCAGCTCTGATACCACAATGTCACGTACCCATACCCCATTATCATGCGGAATTAAAAAAATTCATCGAGAACCTTTACTATTCATCGAAACATAGGGTATGGCTGCAAACCACTTCTTAGGATTTCCAACCCTGTCACGCTCCCCCCCATTTTCCATTGATCAGTTCAATGATCTGGAAGGAAATATCTCAAAGGAAATCAGACGGTGGAGAGAAAAACGTGATGGAAATCAATGATCCCAAATGGTCCCGCAGAAGGATCCAAATCGACAAACTCAGAATCCACTCACAAAAATTGATGGTGCAAAAAGCCCGAGTTGCATGGTCGAAGAGTTATGAAAATTGCAATCTCACTTCCTGCACCACGCATCCTGCATCGGGAACAGATCAACGAGGGAAAATCATCCCACGAAGATCGACGATGCAAAAACTTGAATTGCGGGATTGGGAATTGTGGAAATCGTGACACCACTATCTCACATCTCACATCCTGCATCCCACATCGAAAATGACCGTTATGGAATGAAAACTGTTGAAATTCTTAATTCTCCAAAAATACATCCCGCATCCCGTGAGTTGCGGAAGGGAAATTTGCAGAAACCAAAATCTGCGTACCGGCATCCCGCATCCCGCAGACTTCGAAAAAAGAAGATTTCTAAACAAAACATGAACGTGTGAGTCAAACTGGCATACGGTTCTGGTTTTTTCTTGTCCCTGCAATAAAAACATGACCTTCCAAAATTGGGTGCTCTGCCCAATTCGAATTTTCCCATACTCTTCCCCTTCAAAGCAATAACTACCTCAACCACCTTCTGGAAAAATAAATGGTTGGGAAGAGAAGACAAGAAAAAGGGTAGTTGACAGTTTTGATGGGTTCTCCTCATGACACAAGGATTTTTCCTAATCAGGTTTAAGGCTAACATTCCCACCCCCTTATCCTTAGGAAAATCATGCCCCCTTCTCATTATTCGTTGCATTGACATAACTAGTTGTGGTTTTTTTTCATTAATTTGCACATTTACATGATGTTTACAAGCATGCTTGACTTAGAACAAAAACCATAGGCCTCAACCATGATCGCCTATATACCAAACATTAATCAATGACAGGGCCTTGGCCTTAAGCTCCTTGTCATGATTCCATATAATATTTACATCATATACATTAACTTAATGGGGTCAAAACCGGGGTGTTACATGCATCACATCCAAAAATACAAAAAATTTGAAATCAGGGATTCATGCTTTTTGAAACCTCCATAGGGGTCTTATCCAAATCAACTGATGTGGGAAGACTATTGACCAAGAAGCATGTAGTAGCAACCACTGCTTCCCAAAACTTTTCCTCCAATCCAGCTCCATTAAGTATACATCTAGCTCTCTCCATTAGCATCATATTCGTCTATTTTGCAACTACATTCCAGTGAGCAATATATGGAGTTGTTTTATGTCTTTTAATGGAATTCTCCTTAAAAAAAATTAACAAAATATGTTGAATAAAATCACTTCCATTATCAATCCTCAACACCTTAATATTCCTACCAATCTAATTTTCCAAGAGAGATTTAAACTAATTAAATTAACTGAGGACGCCAAATTTAATTCTAAGAAAATATACTCATGTCCTTATAAAATAACAATCAATAGATGACACATAATATAGAGGCTTAGAAATTAAAGGAACTTTAAGAGGAACAGATACATCAAAATTAATCAAGTCCAACAACCTAGAATATTTTTTAGAACTAAAATAAAATTAAACATAGTTATGTTTTCCATATATGCAATGCTCACAAAAAATAAATTCAAGAGCACAATCATTCAATCCATCAACAAGAATTTTGTTTCTTCAAGGCCCATAGGCCTTATCACCTATATGACCCAATATTTAGTGCCATAACATTTTCTTTTCTATAGTAAACATGATTTCTAAAGCAAGTGCTCGTTTAGGTACCTAGAAAGAATGGCCATCAGAATTAGATATAGGTTATGATTGTGAGTGTGAGAATTCTACAAAATTCTTTGTTGCATAAATTGAAGAATTATTACATTGAATGGTTCATATATTAAGCTTGAACAAAGTGCCCACATGAACACCCTTGGTAAACACCATAAATCATAGAACCATTTTACACCCTTTGAGAAAACAACCCACACAACCACATCATTAAGTTTTCTTAGCAATATTAGGCTACATGCCAAACCTAGAATGTGCAAAGCTCCATTGATCCACATTACTCTACCATCATGGAATCTGATCAGGACACTACCGTGACCAACTATTTTTATAAGAGTCATCACCGAGGTACCATCTCACTATCATATTTCTCATAGACTAGAAACTAGTTCCAATGGGAAGTCATGTGGAAGGAAGCTCCAAAGTCTATCCAACCACACAGTTTAGCTTGCAAGGGTCTCCAAATTTGCAAAGGAATCAACACCATGCTCTTGAAAAAAAATTAGACTCATTATCAAAATCATTATTTTCCTTCGTGTTCTTATTTTTCTCTTCCTTGCAATCTCTAATGAAATTTCCTACCTTGCCACAATTCCAATATTTTGTCTTGGACTTTCTAGGAGACTTAGGTCTCCCTCAATATTTGGATCTACCATTTTCCCTCTGTTGTTCTTTATCTTTCAATCTTCCATGAATAGCTAAGGCCTCATAAATAGTGGACTCATAATCTGTTTACCTCACATCCTCTAAGAATAAAGCAAACACAACATTATCAAGCACTAATTTATTTACAATGTTTCTAATCTAGTCATTACCATATTCCTCATACATATTCACTCCTTTTGAGATAAGTTGGGTCACAATAGTATTAAAGGAATTAAGATGCTCATCAACATAATCACCATCACCCATTTTCAAGGTAAATAACGTTTTTTGAAAATGAACTTTATTAACAAACTTTATTAACGAAGGTTTTATCCTACGCCCATGGCGGTTAGAGAAATTGGTTGTGAATAATTGATATGAGAATTTGTAGATGGAAGGTCGTGAGTTCAAATTCCCCATGGTTACTTACAAAAAAAAACAAAGGATTTATCCTAATATAAATCCCCTAACTTTTTCAAAGAGTTGTAGTTTTATCTTCATAAACATTCATTAACACCAAATCAACCAAACAGAGCTTGGTAAGACTTATTTACTTTGTCTCCAACACTTACCATTCATCATCTTTCATACCAATGGGTTATTTCCATGCAAAATATCCCATAGATCTCAATCTATGAAAAAATGCTCCATCTTGAGCTTCCACGACTCAAAGTTAGTACATGCATTAAACTTCTCCATTTCTATTATAGACGTTCTTATCATTTCTGTTACGGAGAGAAACTTACTATGGCTTGGGGGTACCACAACAGACAACTAGACACCAGAAATCAATATTTCCCCAATATGCAAGAGAAACCAAACATCTAACACTAAGGGATACCAAATCGTACCTTGTTTAGGACAATTGAAGTAGATCCCCGTTGCGTTTTTCCAATTCACACTTGCATTAGCAATTTGCTCTCAACAACAACAAACAAGACAAGCATGCTATATAATAATGACTTAGACCTAATCTAGCATATATATTCTATAATGTATAAGCAAATAAATACATCCATGGATTCAATATTCATATTCAAATGCACATAAATTGGACAGGAAAAGATATTTCTATTAATAAAATCAGAGATCACAATAGTGACAACCTATGTCAGCGCGTCTATGAACCGAAGAAACCAAGTCCTCCACCTGGGCCTCCACCACCTCAATCCTCCATCTCTTGATAGAAAGATTACAAAAGAAAAGGAAAGCTTGGGAAGAACACAAAGTGCTCCAAAGGGACAAAGGGATGCAAACTCAAGCATAAGCAAATTGAGGCAACAATGGACTATAGTTTCTTTGCTCTTCAATTCCTCCTCTTCAATGTATCCAAGGGGTTCCCTATATAGCACTCCAAAAGGGTAATGGAGGGTCGAATCCGAGTGATCTCAAGGAATATGGAAGGTCAAGAGTTAGGATCTTTGGACTCATATGAGTAAAACTCCAAAAATATTTGGACTTATGCACACATCCCTATGTATGCGAGTTTGAGGTCAAAAGTCGCATGTACACACGAGTATAGCTTTAAAAGTCACGTACAACAATAAACAGGTGTTTTTTAGGGATAATATTGGGACATCAAAGTATAATATAAGTCCATGGGGTCTAAAGAGTCTGCAAAGGGACAGGGAAGGCCATAAATATGTGATCAACCATGTGTGGTAATATTAGGTATAACTGATGCCCCATAATGTGTGAGATCAGAGGGGCGACATGATGGCCAAAATGCATTATAAAATACATCCCATAAGTGGAGTAATGAAGACCCAGGTGGAAGAACCATCCACTCATCAGTACAGTACAATCATCAATCTCTGCATGTGACTCTAAATACATATAGCAGTCCTGGATACATAAGAGTACAATGGCCAGGAATAGGCATGATATACAAAATGTGACATGTGTGGTCATGGCCACGTACAATATACAATAGATCAGAATCTCCATGATGAATGAAAATGTACAATGGATCAAGATCTCCAAAAAAGATAAAGATATACAATGGATCAAGATCTCTGTAATGGATGAAGATATCTGATATACATTGGAACCAAATCACGAGATCTGACATCCCATGAACACTAGCACGATCAAGGAGGTAGCATATGTGAAATGCCACCAAGCTAGAAATTCTTATATGTAAACTGCTATGAGTACATGTCCTACTATGCGAATAGATGTGTCAATGTCAAACATAGTAGTCCATCGTCTGATTACCGTTCATTGATGTATACCATTAACAGACGCGAGATCATCCATCAATAATGAAAATGGGAATCAAGGTACAGAATGCAATCTAACAAGTGTGAATAAATAAGTTGAGGTTGAACACTTGGAAGAATCCATCAATGAGAGGACATTGATGTATTGCCAGAATTGTCGATGATGAGAAAACCTACCACTGATGACTGTAAGTCTCAAGGCACTCAAATGACTCTAGACTCCTATTCCAAAATAAATGATCTGAATTAGATGGAATGGAATCCGTTGGAAGGAGGGCATTAAGGCATCCCCCATCAACCAACACAAGGTACTCAAAAATGGAGTATAATGTGGAAGAACTCAAACAAGATGTGCACGAACCAGTAATAGTACCGGGAATGTCCGACATGAAAAGTCAAGATAACTAAGGAATGGCCGACTCAAGCTTCAACTTCCTTAGAACAAGAGCATAAGGTGAATGGTGATTGAAGGTAGGTATCATGGACTCGATATGAAAACTGGGACATCTTTGTGACACAGGAGGCATCGACATAGGCTCCATAGGGACTGGAAGCTTAACCAGTCAGTGGAGATAAACTCAAAGTAATGAGTATAGCTCCTAAATTCAAACTAATAACCCAACCAACAGATGTGATATACAGTGCTTTGTTTGAAGGCAACACGACTCGACTAATGCCAAAGATAACATATTATCCTATCCAGCTTTTAATTTTTTTAATTTTTTTGGAATTTTTTAGATATTTTGAAAAGCTTGAAAAAGAATAAAAGTGCTTTATAGTACAAATATAGGATGAGACGAGTGTCAGGGGACAAGAAAACTAGTTCCAAGCAGTGGAACATGCCTATGCTTAATGCAAGGAGATGTGTGCAAGATAATGAAACTCAGGGGAAGGTATCCTCCTGATAAAAGGGGTGATCAAGCTGCAAAAGATATGTAAAAAGGCTCTGCTTGGCTAGACATGAGACAAGATCGATATATATGGCTGATAACTCAAAGTCATAGAGTCGGCATAAAGCTCAAGAAGGCAAGAAAAACTCATGAAAATGCAATTACAACTTGATATATATAAGGGATTCCTGGGGGAATGGCCAGCATAAATTTCAAGAAGCTCTTGCCCAAAGACATGGTGAGACTAATAAGGGACTCCCACAACCTAAAGGAGAAATATCAGCATGGGCACCAAATGCAAAAGAGGATCTAACTAGGGCACCCATGTATAGGAATTCTCTACCATTCACATAAAACCACTTCTAAGAGCAACATGAAGGTTTCGTGACATCATGGAATGGGTGTGTACCTAAGGTTAAGATGAAGTAGTCACAAGGCAATGCAAAATGCAAGCGGATGTGAAATCCTAACCTATATGCCAGTTTAGACATGATACCTGTAATAGGCATGAACGGATCAAAGACTCGGTTAAACCACGCTCAAAACAGGATACTACAACATCATATTAGTCCAAACGGTCCAAAATGATCAAAAACGGTAAAAAACTATAGGAAGTGGGTAAAAATTTCAAATTTTTTCTATGAAATAGTGAAAAAATAAAAATTTTCATACCATTTTGAAAATTCACGCACCATAGTGCTTTTGTACTCAGAACTTCAGAAGCTGATTCTGAAAGCATCGTCCAACGAAATCATTCCTCGTTTGGTCCAGGTCATTACTCATGCCCTCCTCTTCCATTTCAATGCTTTTATTTTTAAATTTAGTGGTCAATTGTTTTATTTAAGCCATCCCAAATAGTGTGTTTCGGTCGACGTGGAAATCGGGTCTTTTTCCGCTTATACGGTTGTGTATACATGGAAAATACCATGATACCCACGTACATACACGGTTGTTTTGCAAATAGTCGCAAATAGGGCCACAAACATGATTTTCAAGGGAAAACACTCATGAAACTTGGCAATGTTTGTGCAGGATGGTGTTAGAATGGAGAGAGAGAGAGAGAACATGGTGATGTTGAAGAGGCTGTGCAAGCTGATCTCATGGCTCAATAAGCAATGAGGGCTTGTGGGTTATACAAGTTTTGGAACCTTGGAAGCTTGAGGTAAAAGCCAAGGCTACTCTAGCTGCTAGTGGATTACTAGGATTCAGACTCCGAGACCTTTCACTTGGATGGCATGTCACTCAGCCTTGAGGTTGAGGACATATACTTTATCACAGGTTTGTCCTATCGAGGGGAGGTGGTGAACCTTCGATCCCACGGGCCAGGAGGTGGGTTGACTATAGAGGAGTACATAGTTGTGTATTGCCTTCTTGATACTGATCAGAAGGTTTGGAGTCAAATCCCGACAAACTTAGTCCAGAACCTGGGGCCGAAGGCCATACTATTGGTATTGGGAAGGATCGCAGGTTTAGCATCACTCCACCAGGCGTCAAGGCCAATGATGTTCTATGTCGTAGAGTGCACGTGACCTATGATATATGACTGGAGTACCTTGCTACTGAGCAACATGAAGCAGCAACTCAATGACTACAAGATGGGAAGGGTACAGAACTTTGGGTTCAACAACATCCTGAGTGCATTCTTTTTCGATCAAGTGTCGGGGCTAATCCCTAGAGTTGACATTGCTCCACATGGAGTTAGGGATCCAGCTCATCTACACTGGGCCAATTTCATGTGGATACTGGGAGGGGGAAGGGTGGCTAACCCCTATCCAGCAGACTTCTTTCTCAAGTGGTAGAGACAGATCATCGCCATAGATGACTATCCCTATGTAGGGATAGACTTCTGTGGAGTTCCAGACATGCCCCTACCACCAGGAGCAGCATATGGAGGCATAGGTAATGAATCCCAACTCACTTTTGTTTTTTGAATTATTAATTTTTTTGTGTTTTTTTATATATGAAATCAAAAGACATGTTTTTGGTGTGACGACATATAATGATACTCTTCCATGTACATGCAGATTTGGGACCAAGAAGGCCAAATGGCTTTCATCATCATCGACAGAGGGGAAGAGGTGATGAGATCACTGGGGTGGATGCAGAGGGGATGCTCCAAAGCATTCACACAAACTTCGTTCACTTGACACATAGGGTTCCCATGGCGCAAGTCAAGGACTTTCCTGAGGCCATGTAGCACCAGGAAGTTAGAGTACCATGGGCATGGGTTCGGTTATTTCTTTGGTAAGCTAGAGCCATAGTGTGATACCATGATCAGCACCCTCCTCCACCTCAGGCTTAGAGACCTGGGTGTATATTTTTGTACGACCGTGTAGTATATTTTGGTGGCTCGGAAGCCCCAATTTTGAATATGACACTTATGTATTATGATGTCACATGTTTGGAATTAATGAAAAATATTTATGATGATCGATTATTATTCTATTTACATGTGTAAAATGTGTTTGTGAAATGTTTTTATTTTCTGTGAAACAAATGCCAATCTAGTACATAGTTAGCATATGAATCAGCAACTTGATTAAAATTTATTGTGATGTGAATGTATGTTATGCTCTCAAATTATCATTCTAGCAATCTTATATGCAAGAATCTTTGTAACAATGTTGGACCCCTAACATGATACAAGCCATTGATTTATGAGACCACTAACTGCGAATCAAGACATACCTCAAGAGAAAGAACACCATGTGAAATAGAATCCCACAATAACTCAATCATGACACTTTATTCAACAACATTTTTTTATGAAGGCTATAAACATATGCCTCCTGAAGACAACACTTGACCCGTAGGAGTATAAATCACCCAATCAGCCGAAGCTGAGTTTTGAGTGTGGTGGCTAGCACTGTAAGCGAATCCTATGTAACTCGAAGACTCCATCGACATCTTCCATAACAAACAAAAGCTAATCAACAAACTCGATCACCATAAGAAGACCAAACTACGCTATGCAAAATGTACAATAATATACAAAAAATAAGCCTTGACTGGAGATCATGCATAATACTTTTTAAGATAGGGCCCATTTCTGGGCTCTACCAAGGCTGTTCTCCCATGATCAACTAGTCAAACAGGTCTAACATCTGGATAAGCCCTAATGCCACATTCAACCGTGCGGGGGACAATTCCCGACAGTCCATCATATGACCAAGCGAACACATCTCGAAGTTCTTTAAATAGCTCAGTGTACTCCTTAATCTCATCGGGGGAACAATATTCCCCAATGTAAACATTCTCAATCTTGCCAGGAACACAAGAAATATCGATAGGTATCATTGGTGACAAGTTAGCCATGTTCCCTTCAGCAATCTGACTAGGAGAGCTTAATGGGACCATGGGCCTACCAACTTTCTCGCTTAGAATCTCCCTAAAGTCATCACACTCTAAACGATCAAGCTTAGGAAGGAAATACGATCTATGGTGCAAATCTCCCCAAGGTTGTTCTATCCCAGAAATAGCCTCAAGAATAGCTTCATCCGATGGAAAAACATCATCAAGGAATTGTTGAGAGTGAGATGACTCTACTTCCCAAGAAGGAAACACATAAGGGTCATCCTCCTCCATCCGCGAAGAGGAAGGTCTAGGTTCTACAACATGATCAAGATTAGCTTGATACGCCACCAATGTTGCAGGCAACGTCACGTCTGTCTCGGTAGGTATAGAACTATCACTTGAAGTACTCGATGAAGGAAGAATCCAAGGATCCTCGATATGAGAGGTGCGAAAAGAGACTGAATTCAACAAGGTCGAAGCCTTGCCAAGACTAGACCCAATCATAAGGACAAGCACAAGACAACTAAAGGTTCCCATTAGAGAAGGATACATGCCCACACTCACATTCTCAGTTGTCGACTGAGAATGATCGATAATTGGGATAGAAGCTCTTGATGATGCTTTTAAACTCAGATTCTGGAAAGTTTTTTTTATCAATAGTAACGATATTCCCATCCAAATGAAAAAAAACCACTCAAAATAGGAAAGAGGCTACAGCTTGCATATTGTACATCCAGTTCATACCCAGTAAAAGATTGTAGTCGAGGGCGCATCAACCACCTCAACCTTGATTGCAACAGTCTTCCCCCCCAATTGGACCTCTAGGGAAGGAAGTATACCATGAGACCGAAACAATATTCCATCAAATGCAGTCAACATGTTTGCAAATTTGGAAAATGCGGGAGAACCTAAGCCCTTCCAACAAGTCAAATACATCACAGAAGCGGGAGTGCTTTCATCAATTACAGTGTGCTTGATGGTGTGGTTTAGACACTCTAAATGAATCAAAAGAGACACGTAGTAAGGTAAGCGAGGATGGATTCCATGAGTTTCAAATTTGATCACGGAAGGAAAGCTATCATCACCCACCCCAAGAGTAGACAACAAGGCCTTCCTTTGTGGAGGACAAGTCTAAAGCACTTCTAATGTAGACATCTCACAAGGAGTTTGGACAAAATCCTTGACAATTGAATAGTTCTGGGCGACTCAAGCATTAGGATTGTACCATGAGCGCTTCAAGACTCCCTTAGAAATGTGAGGCAGAGCTTCATGCTTATCCGTAGCATTTTCAATTCGTAAATAGCTCTCAGGTGGAGCAGGTTCTTTCCCAAGGTCTTATTATGACATACCATATTCTTTCGTACGTGTCACAACATTCATATAATTTACCATGTTGATGCAACCATGGCCACTGGTGGCATCCGGCGGGTTTTGAGTTCCACTAGAAGAACTACTAGGATCCACGGTCCTTGAGTTCATATTTTGATTCTTTGGTAAAGGATTTGTGAACACAGCTAGGTCCTATGCTATGAACTTCCAGGCATCTTCCATTCGAGGGCACAAGTGAGTGAGTTGATCATCCTTACACAACTTTCAAGGAAATTTTACCTTCCGCTTAGGATTCTTGTCCCCCCCAACAGTATTCATATTCTTGTCATTATTATCATTATCATTCTTATTCCCACCCTTTCGATTATTTTTTCCTTTCTTTTTATTCCTTCCAGGTTGTTGGTTACCTTTCAGGTTTGACGATTACACTGAAAGTACATCCACCATTTGGGTAGGATGAGACAAAGCTATAGTTTGTCCCAATGTAGACTGGTTAAGCGATAACTAGCTCACTTGTTTTGTAACCGAGTCTACATGTTTAAACTTGGGGTTGAAATTGGATCATGGAACATTCAGTATGATCTCATAAAGGATCCCATATTGATCATAAATCAAGTCTAACTACTGGGCCCTAAAAATAGCTTGGTCCTCATTTTGCACTTCGTATGTGGAAACATCCTTCGCGATATAGGGTAACAATTACTTGAGGAACCACTCTAGAAGAAAATATGGTAGTATAAATGCTTTAATCAACCTCTTCCATCTACACCACTCTTAATGTGATCTGAAATGTGGGTGTCTTTGTCTTACTGAAATGTCAACAAGACTTCAGTACTGGCGTCATAACGCATGGGTAGCTAGAAGTGATTAATAAAATTCATAGCTAGTTCATCAAACGAAATATAAGTCCTCCCAAGTAAATCTATATGCCATTTCGCGGCAGGACCCATGAGGGTACGTTGAAATAGTCTCAAATGAATAGAATCATCATTTAAGGAGTTCAAAGAGCACCAAAGAAGGAAGGTGGCGACGTGCTCACTAGGATCTTCACTAGACTTACCTTCAAACTTTGGAATGTCCGAAGGAAGTTTGTTAGGAACCATCAGCCATGCCGAGTCATGAGATATAGGATCAATTGTCAATCTCAACAAGTCAGGCACATTCAAAGTCACAAGGAAAGGGAGCCTAGGTTGAGCTAGTTGGTTCCATGCTCCCTAATAGTACTGGTTCGCATAATTTTGATTGCTATATACACCATGGCTGTGTCTGGTGGGATAGTAACCTCCTCCCATTTGACCCATATAGGGTTGCATGGAAGCATTGTAATGTGGAGTACCTTGAGGCTAGGGTACTACAAAGCCATAATTAGGAGACTTCTATGCGGGTTGATACCTGGACCCATAAGGTGCGTAGGTTTGTCCGTAAGATGGTCTAGAATAAGGTCCATAAGAGGTTCCATAAGCTAGACCATGAGATGGTCCACCAGAAGGTCCATAAGATGTTCCATAGGAAGGTACATGTCCTACTGACACATAAGGAGGCACATAGCCTTGTGACACTACAGTGTGAGCATAAGTAGAACGAACATGGATAATAGCAAAACTCCGACCTAAAGGCCCAGTAGAGTTAGGAAGAGGATGCGTCATCAAAAAACATTTGAAGGAATTGGTGTTGAAGATGATGGAATATGTGAAGGAATATAACTTGTGCCCCCAATATTCACATGTCTAGGTTCTTCTCCCCGAATAGGAACACTAGTGCTAGGCCTAGGATGTGTGTGTGAAGAAACTTCCACTGCAGGGATGGAAGGTGTAATGTGACTAGTGCCACCAAACCTCTCCACT
This sequence comes from Pseudotsuga menziesii, assembly GCA_001517045.1. NCBI lineage: Eukaryota > Viridiplantae > Streptophyta > Pinopsida > Pinales > Pinaceae > Pseudotsuga > Pseudotsuga menziesii. Next base: position 35,481 of record LPNX010586607.1, read on the forward strand.
TGGAAAGGGGAGGAAATGCCCCCAGGCATAGCACCAGTGTCAACATCTGATCTGACATGGGGTGTTAGACCGGTCTCAGAAATATTAGGCATGCCATACCTAATAGTGTTAGTGCTAGTTGGTGCATGGTGAGTCTCATAGTTCAGACTACGCAACCAATATTGATGATGTGCATGCATGTAGCCTGGAAATTGTGAAGGATCATTAGGAGATGTCCCAGCTATAGAATGGTTGGATCCCAACAGAGTCCCATATGTGCTTGAAGGTTCATCCTCCCATATGGGACAAGGAAGATCAAGGATCTTCGGGATCTCAGGCTCATGGTCACCCATGGTGTGTGAATCAAAGTGAGAATTAGTTTACCTGGATTGTCTAGTTCTCTCTCCCAAAGGAGGAGGAGACGTGGAAGGTGGAAGTCCTGCTAAACTACGAGAACAATTAGGTGTTGTACCCAGATCCACAATGACTCGACAAAAAGAAAAGACTCGATCTAACTATGCAACCCTAAGTAATCTAGCGTGCATAGAGCATACACCTAAGAAAATCTAAAGCCAAAAGACAAGCAAACCAAGGGTAGGATATGTGATCTCCTGAATGAAGCATGTATGTCTCGCCTAGGACAGGCTTGAGACTCCCATACCCAATAAGACAAGGTTCGTAACTAGTTATAGTGGCCCTTAGCTTCAACGCATATAGTGACTATGATGTTTGACCCCTACCTGGCCAAGAAACCTACAAAATAAGCTCTGCAAATACTCTCTCGATACCTAGGTAAGGAAACTAAGGTCACCTTAATATAACCAATGCTCTGGAAAATAATCACAGGTGGGATCGATCGTATGGGCAGGTTAGAAAATCCCGAAGCCTGGAAGCACAAACCGGTACCCCAAGGGTGCACTGACCGTACCTCAAAAGCCCCTAGATACGAATACAATCCTGGAAATGTCTCTGGTGCTCATAGAAAGTGACCAGGTATCATCCCAATCACAATCGCATGCATTGTCTTGTGCTTAACTCCCATGTAAGAGGAGCGTCCCGAGAAACACTAATTATACAACGGGTTTCACACTCTCACCTGGACAGACACCTACTTGTTTTGTTTAGTGGTCTTGGAGAATTGACTCACAATGAACTATTCCAAGACCCTAAAACCTAATCTTGTTGATGCATCCTATAAAAGAAAAGAGTGTAATTAAGTTTTATTAAGCGTTGATTTTAATTTGTTGTGATTACTCAAATGGAAATTACTGTGCAACAAATGAAGTTATGACTCAGCAGTGAAGTAAATATGCACACCTAACAAGCAATGCCAAGTGCAATTGTGTAGAATGAAAAACAGGGTATGCCACTCCATGAGATGCAAGATTTTTCCTTCAAATGTAAGTGCAATCATTCCTAAATGAAAATCTAACTATAACTCAACAAGCAAACCTAATGCAAGTACCATGCCAATGCAAAATGCAAGAGATGCATAAGTATGCAAAAGAAAAAGTATGTTTGTATTTTTTTAAATAAATGAGATATGAAAGCAATAAATGACTCTACAACCCTGAGACCCTACAACCACTCACAAACAGCAGCCAAGCAAGGCACCAAGGTAAGAGAGACCTAATGCAATAATCCCAAAACAAAAAACGAATAAATGAATGACAAGAACAAAGCTTAAAAAATAAACTAAAAGAAGTCCCTGGTCAGAAACAGAGGGTGTATACAGACACCAGAAGCAGTCAAGAAGACTCAACAATCATGAAAACTCACCCTACAACACTTAATCCTCCAACTAAGGCTCAAAATCAAGGCATACGTGGTTGTTCTCAGTAAACAAGCATACATACGCGACTGTTCATGGAAAACCCGCATGTATACGCGACTGTGAATACAAAACCCACGTAGAGGAAGAAAAAGGAAGAAAATAGACAAGCCAAGATCAAATTTACTTCTTCAGGACCCTACTGGGAAAACATGCCCCCCGACCTGACATAGAAACAGAGAAATCAAGAGCAATTCAAGTACATTGAATACCAAAACCCCAAAGAGAAACAACTAGGAATCTCCCCAACAGAGTCACCAATTCTGTTACGGAGAGAAAATTCCTATGGCTTAGGGGTACCACAATAGACAGCTAGACACCAAAAATCAATCTTTCCCCAATATGCAATAGAAACCAAACATCTAACACTAAGGGATACTAAATCGTACCTTGTTCCGAATGGTTGAAGTAGATCCCCGTTGAGCTTTTCCAATTCACACTTGCATTAGAATTTGCTCTCAACAACAACAAAAAAGACAAGCATGCTCTACAATAATGTGTTATACCTACTCTAGCATATATATTCAATAATGTATAAGCAATTAAATACATCCATGGATTCAATACTCATATTCAAATGCACATAAATTGGATAGGAAAATATATTCTATTAATAAAATCAGAGATTGCAACGTCAGTGACAACCTCTACCAGCATGTCTACGAACCGGAGAAACCGAGTCCTCCACCTGGCCCTCCACCACCTCAATCCTCCATCTCTCAATAGAAAGCTCACAAAGAAAAGGAAAGATTGGGAAGAACACAAAGTGCTCCAAAAGGACAAAGGGATGCAGACTCAAGTATAAGAAAACTGAGGCAACAATGGACTATAGTTTCTTTGCTCTTCAATTCCTCCTCTTCAATGTATCCAAGGGGTTCCTTATATAGTACTCCAAAAGGGTAATTGAGGGTCGAATCCGAGCGATCTCAAGGCATATGCAAGGCCAAGAGTCAAGATCTTCGAACTCATATGAGGAAAACTCCAAAAATATTTGGATTTATGCACACATCCCTATGTATGCGGGTTTGAGGTCAAAATTCGTGTGTACACGCGTGTATAGATTTAAAAGTCACCTACAACAATAAACAGGTGTTTCTTAGGGATTATATTGGGACATCAAAGTATAATATACGTCCATAGGGTCTAAAGAGTCTACAGAGGGACAGGGAATGCCATAAATATGTGATCAACCATGTGCGGTAAAATCATCTATAACAATTTCCCTCCAGCAACATTTTATTCTATGAAGATCCCAATCAAACAATATTAGATATTAAAAAAATTTATATCCCTAACACCTTGGATTCGAGGTGATCAAGCTCTGGTACCAAATGTAAGGAAGAAGAGATGAAAAATACCATTCATGCACTATTTAAAAACTAAAAAGAAAATAATCTACAGATATTTTAATAAACAAAATTGTAATAATGAACAACACAGAAATCTACAACCATTAGACAACGATTTCCAATGGAAACCTTTCCGGGATAAAAATCCCTTAGTCCAAATCACAATTAAATGTATTAACAAACAACTAACAAATGGTTACAATACATTACCAAGATTTTTTTCTTTCAACAAGAGAGTTTAGCAGCATCAAAATTATGAAGAAATTTCAACATCATTATAGTAAATTCAAAAATGATGCACATGTTTTCCTCCAACCATAACACTCAATAAATAGGAATAGCAAAACCATAAACAATTTATGGTTTTCCAATTATACATACCAGAAATCACCGGCTATTAATGATCCAACTGCTCTTACTTAGCATTCATTTCCTGTTAGTAATCTACATTTATTCCCTGCCACTACTCAACATTTATTTTCTGCCACTACACAACATTTATTCTCTCCTACAATAAGGTACAAATGACCCTAAATTTTTAAGAAACCTTATATAACTGAATTGTAACAACTTCATAGCTCCATTGCATTTTTTTGGAGTAGACCACACAAATATGGTCTAACTTTCTCAAATTCCATGCTCGCTCAATCCATCTACTTTCTCAATATGTATAAGTATAATTTTAATGCTAGGTGCAACAAGCACTCCCTTCAAGCGCCTGTTTACATGGACATTAGATAACCCAAGTGTCTATTCTAATCATTCATGCAAGTCACGTATGGTATTGAAATTTATTTTTTATTCATCTCCTTCATGTATGTACATTTGGGATAGTAACTTTTCAAATGAATATTTGAAAAGACTTTTGAGATCTATTAAACAGTCCAACTTCACATCCATTCTTAACAAACAATACTAATATTTCTCTGTAATTTTGTTGATGGTTTTAAAGTCAACACACAACCTTTATTTGTCTCTTTTCTTAGGTGAGAGAATAGTTGGTGCGACATAATACCAAGGGTTCTCCCCTATCAAACTTTTGTCAAATAATATTGTAAGTCACTTTCTTATTTCCTCATTATCTTGAGAATCCAACTTATAAGAATTTTTTTATGAGAAACCTGGAACCCGAAATCAAATCATGTTAATTTAATGTTTGATACCCCATGAGGGAGGGAAGCCTCTACATAACTTTGTGCAGGGAAAATATTTTCACCTCTATCGTAACTTTGTGCAGGGAAAATCAACAATTCTTACACCTCTATCAGAATGTATTGTTTTCAACGTATCTTCTCTCAAGCATTGTAAATAGAAAACTTTTCATGCACTATCTTCTAAGAATATTTTTCGGCCTAACAAAAAATGATAGAGAAGATGATGGGTGTCAAATCAAATAATTTTCCATTTTTCAATTGATTCGATTTAACTATTAAAAAACATGTGTCTTCAATTTGGAAGTTTGAATTCTTGGGGAGTTAGGTTATGTACATGTTTGTTGGTTTAGGGGAACTATTTAATATGGTAGGTAGAAAAATTCTCTCTTAGTATCCTCTAAGAATCTTTTCCAACCTAACAAAATGAGAGACAAGAGAGTCACATTGAATGTTTTCTCATTTTTCAATTGAGCCGACCTAACAATTAAGAACATGTGTCTCTTCTTCGAAGTCACAAATTATAATCCACATGGACATAAGATATGTACAAATTCGTAAACTAAGTAATGAAATTGCTACAAATAAGGGGGGCATTGTCCCAAAATAAGGAAGTACATCATACATCAATTTGGTGTCTCTATAACCTTACACTAAGTTATTATTATTGTCATTATTGCATAGTACTTTGAACACATGAAAAAAATCCATAAAAAACACATAGCATAATACTTTGACTTTATACAACCTACAATTAAGAGTAAAAGATTCATAATCCAATTACAATCACATTATGGTCTAGCTGCAACCAATAAATCCTGTAAAGATTGGGATTAGGAAAATATGTAATTTGTAATTTCTACACCATCTCTATGCTCCCCAAATTATATGAGAAAACACTTTCATTTATCACCTTGTACACTTTACCTTAGCAATTGTATTTGGTTTTGAAGACACTACTTCTCAACCTCTAGAATATCCTAACTACCCATTCCCAAGGTCCTTTATAACATCAAGTTATTATACCACAAACTATTGATTAGGATGTTTCTTGGGCTATCGTGGGATCTTCTTGGGACATTATTGACTTATTCTTAGCTCCTGAATTTGGGGGAGTCCCGAGATTTGTGGGATTCACTTTAATTTGGGACTTATAGTTGGTTATCATCTACCCTTAAATCTCAATCATTATCATCCTTAACTCTAGTTTGAATCCCTCGATGTCTTCACTCATGCTAGGTTTATAAGACATTCCTCTTCTTTGCATCATCCTGATCTAACCCCTTATTACATTTATCTTCTACCTTTAATGCATCTGGATTGGCTTCATACACAATGTACTTTCACTAAAGTTGATTTTTCTTCAAATATTGTTTATCTATTCTTAGATCCTAGATTTGGGGAGTCTTGAGTTTTGTGCCTTCACTTTTAATTTAGCATTTATAGTTGGCTATCATCTACCCTTACCCTTACCTCTTGATCCTACTCATCCTTGAATCTAGTTTGACTCCCTCAAACTCTTCACTCATGCTAGTTCTAAAACAAGTTCCTCTTCTTCCCATTATCCTAATCTTACCCCTATTGCATTTTTCTTCGACATTTAATGCATCTAGATTGGCTTTATCCACAATGTACTTTCACTAAAATTAATTTGTCTTCAGATATTATTTACCTATTCTTAGCTCCTGGATTTGGGTAGTCTCGAGCTTTATGGGATTAACTTTTAATTTGGCACTTATAATTGGCTATCATCTACCCTTACCTCTCAAGCCTTCTCATCCTTAAGTATAGTTTAACTCCCTTATCCTCTTCACTCATGCAAGTTTTATAAGAGGCTCCTCTTCTTCCCATTATCTTGATATTACCCTTATTACATTTCTCTTGATCCTTCACTGCATTTGGATTGGCTTCATCCATAATGTATTTTCACTAAACTTAATTTGTCTTTATTGACCTATTCTTAGATCCGATATTTGGGTGATTTACTTTTAATTTAGCACTTGTAGTTGGCTATCATCTACCCTTACCTCTTGATATTTCTCATCCTTCATTCTAAGGGGACTTCCTCAGAATATTCATGCATGCTAGATTTATAAGAAGCTCCTCTTGTTCCAATTATCTTGATCTTACCCCTATTACAATTCTCTTCGTCCTTCAATGCATCTAGATTAGATTCAGCTACAATGTACTTCTTAAATATACAACATTAGGAGTCATTCTCCAAACTTGTGAGAAATATCAAGTCAAACTTGTGAGTAATATCAAGCCATATATCCTCATGAGATTGAGGTGGTGATGCTATAAATACTTGAGAGTTATATCAAGGTTGTGGACTTGTGGGTACTATCAAGGCGGACGTGTGAGTAATATCAACTCATAATTCTCATAGGAGGTACCCTATGAGGTGGACCTCTAGTTATAGAGGTGAACTTGTGAGTATATCAAGTTGTGATTCTCATGCGGACCCCTAGTTATAGTGGGTACCTTTGGGGTGGGCCTCCAATTATAGAGGTAAAATGTTGTGCATGTTGAAGCATAAATGTTATTTGATATATTACTAACCATGGTCACATATTGCTATTAAGTCTCCTTTAGAGATTATCTACCTCTGGAGTGAATTACTTTAGCAATGACTATATGATCCAAGAGTAATATAATATGATCATAGCAAGTGACAATTCTTTTGAGTGTAATATGATAGATAATTAATGTTAACACATCTATACCATGCAGTAAAGATAAATAGATAAGTAATAAAAGAGATAATGCATAGAGAATTCGAATTGCCAATATAATGACTAGAGTGAACTCAAATTACTAAGCTTCAATTAAAGATTTAGTGGTTTCACAGGGGGTTCACTCGGTGAACTTGTTACATAGCACTTTCGTTTGCATAATATTAAAGAATATCCCTAATTTCACTAAATATTGGAAAATGGATAGTAAAATTGTATTATTGAACCCCCCTCCGAATATACCTTTCCAATTAAGAAAACCTCTAGTTTCACCAAATATTGAAGGTATCCATTTTTATCAAGTCATTTTTAATAGCCTCTTTATATCATATTATCAAATTGTAACAAACAGGATCCCTAACGCATCTTAGTATAATAAAACATGATGCAAAATAAAATAATAGTATAATGCTAATAATGATCCCACCGAGATTGCATCCACAACTGATCAATTTGTAGTGTCAGATAGTGGAAGACCCAATGAAATAGTAATGGTGAAGTACAAATGTGTAGAAGGAAACCCAATCAAAAGATCAGTGTAACAAAGAAGGTAAAAGACTGATAGTCCTATAGTCACTGCAATGCTTAGAAAAGATGACAACTGTAGATGTTTCACACCACATTAGCCTGTCAATCTACCAATTTTATATCATGTAAATACAACTATAGTCATAGAGAGCCAATGTTTTATATAATATTAATAAATTAAACTCCATAAAAATGCAAAATTGAAACCGTTTCATGGATGGGGCTCCATACCTTCTGTCACGTCCCCATCCCTCAAACCGGCGAAGAGGACGCGACGAACACCATAAGCAAAGTACCGAGCAACACAGCCCCATTCACATGGTTAAATGGTGAAACTAAGAACTCAAACATGATGCATACTAAGGTGCATTAAGCATAATGAAGGATACACAGTCCTCAGCGGAATCAAACACACATAAACATTTCAGCATTCATCATGATCCATGAAACCATGCGTACATAATCATCTACCATACACAGGTGCAACTGTCCATCATACACGGCAGAAACAACATGCATTCATACAACATGTTCATTAAGCATCAATATAATTACAGAGATGAGATAACAGCAATACTTATCTTTTGATGAAGAAGCCTGCAACCAGCTACGTCGCTGCAATGTTCCACCCAACCATAGGCCAACTTGCTCATCAATCTCTCAGCAATGCTGCCACCCCGGAGCTGGGCATGATTCCTCCAAGGATAAGGGTCAATGCAGGCTTACACATAGCCAGGGGACACACTCTGCAAACCAAACATAGCTGGGTTTGACAGGCCTTCCACAAATGGCCAAGCCAGCACAGTCCGAAGACCAACCAGTGTGGACCCGCAACGAAACAAGAGGTTCACAGCTCTGTGAAGAAGCAAAGGCAACCAAGGAAAACCCCAAACAGAAGATGAGCACAGCTCAAGCCCACAAGGCAACACGGAGTTGTTCTTGGCCCTAACATGGCCAAAAAAACTCAGCAACAACACCCAAACCAGGGTATAACAGCAACCCAATTTCACAATAAAAACGGTGGCAACAATCCACAGCCCACAGAACATGGAAGAGGAACAGAACTCCCAGCATAGACATGGGAGACTCAGCCAACAAATTTGGAGATCCACAGCACACAGATCCTCCACACAAATGCTGGAGAACGACATAGCTCATGCAAACATGGGAGAAACACACACAGTCCCCAATTGAGGAAGAAATCGAACTTACAGCCACATCTGAAAAGCGTGGGAAGAATAGAAACAACCCAAAACGTGGGTGAAGTCAACACCAAGCCGCATACAAGGCCTTGAGCGTGAAGGGCTCCTACACCCAAAATCCTGGGTGACAGCGGCAATTACATCCGCTCTCTGCGTGAGGAAATCAACGCAGAATTCCTGTGTGTGAGGAGAGAGCAGAACTTCTCTCTCTCTACGGAATGATCCCAGCCTATGCAAGGATGAACAACACGTCTCTCTGCACGTGAATCCACAGATCGACGGGAGGAACCAACAGACCACCGACCTCTGCGTGAGGATGTGCAACCTCCTGCACGTGAAGAGAAATAGCAACGGCTTCCCGCGTGAGGAAGAGGAACCGACCGTGAGAATGGGGAACCGTCCAGGCGTGAGAGAAACGAAGGTTCTCCGTTGGGCATGCGTACCGTCCAAAACTGACAGCGGCCTGCTAAAACTGATGCTTCCCCATGCCCACGTTTCCTCATGCAATAACTGCCCCCAACAACTCAGCCATAACTACCCCCAACAAACAAAATCAAGACATTGAAGAGGTTGGTGAGATTGGGTGAGACAAGAAAGGTGGAAAAACAACAAGGTGGCCCAAAACATTGGTTTTTCCCCCATAGACCAAGGTTTGACATCCCCCACCCCTTATCCTTTGGAATCATGCCCTTTTCATTCAACGTTGCACTGTCGTAGCTGGTTGTGGTTTATTTTATTTGATGTGCATGTTTACATGATGTCAAATTATAATGTGCCAAATGGCACGATAAACCATCGGCAACTATCCCTATTGCCGAAACATACACAACCTAATCTATGGTGGGGATTTTGCCTTTAGCTCCTCACCACGATTAATTACATTATATACATCATGCAAACGGGGTCAAAACCGGGGATGTGACATTCCCCTCCCCCTTAGAATAACACCATCCTCGGTGTTCCATTACATATATACACTACATATACAATTGCACATCAAAATTTCAAAATTGCAAATCTGTCCCATGTTCAATCATCTACTTTGAATGTTCACGACCAAGCTCCTCGTCTTCCATGGACTTCTCTTGCTAGTTCTCAGCTTCCAGCTGATCCTGAAGTCTAGGAATTTTGCAGCTATTGCCTTCATCATGTTCCCTCTTTGGACAGTCTCGGCGTAAATGATGTCCTCCACATCTCCAACATCTCACTGGCTACTTCATCTTTACCCGCTCAATTTCCTTTGAGTCTTCATGCCTGGACTATTTCTTATCGGGTCGCTTGGACAATTGTCCCACTGCTGATCCGCCTTCCTTTCCTTTGCCGATTGCTCCCAGAGGGCTTTTCACCTCCCTTTGCAACCCAATAGAGTCTTGCAAAATATGGTGGTTCATTTCACTCTGCCTTTTCTGTATCTTGAGCATCTCCCCAATGTTCTCTTGGGTCTTGGCAATCACTTGAAGGAGACTTCCAGCTAAGTCCAACAACTTTTGATCTGCTGCCATAATCAATGTGCACCACCTGGTTTCAATTTTCTCACCTATGAAATGCACCATTGAAATTCTATCAGACCAAGCATAATATAGACATTAAAATCAGTCAATTAATTTCCCCATTTGGCATGACAGTCCGAGTCCCATCAATGAGGCTTTCATATCTTTCATGCCTTCCCAACAGGCACATGAGCTCATTCATGTCCATTCCTGGGCAGGGAATTAACTATTCCAGCATTCAAATTTTACTTTAAGTAAATACACACACATTTCATTTCAATCATACATGCATTAAACAATCCTTTGTTTTCACAATGGATAATGTATATGTATATATATATAATAAAAAAGGCAAGAGAGAGCAGTAAGAGTTTTTCCCCTCTTTATTTTGTTCCATCCTAGAACCCACACCATCGCAGTGGCTTTTCATGCTCTCAGCCTCTTTCACTTCATAATGATTGTTGGACCAATCCTTCTTGGTCATGACACTTAGTGTCTTCGGTCTATTCCAGACCTCTAAACCATGGAGTCTCTCCACATGGTTTGTCTCGGCTGCTAGGACTCCCCCGTCCTACTAGCACCTTTTTCATTACTGCTCATTCCGAGCTTTCCAGGACAGTCACATGTCTACATGCATCTCTAGGATGCTCTCATAGTCCTCGCTTCCAGCGATACCTATATTCAAACATTGAATAGATTCACATGTTTAGTTTATTCTCATTAGTTTTCTCTTTAGAACAAGATCTTAAAACATCATATCCAAATCATATACAGATGTATATTCATAAGCAAAATAATCCAATACTTATCTGTATTGTGCGTTTCCTCGTTCGTCCACAGGATCCTGCTTCGCTTTGCAAGCCTTAGGATCGCCTATGGACTTAGATGTTAGGTCAGCACGCCGGTTGCTCCACAACATCAAATAATTAATGTCCAGCCAGTACATAACCATGTCAACTGGGCTTGGAACTTTATCATGACCATTTCTACGTCTAGGATCTACTATGGATCCTCACGCATATCACAGCCCATCATATACTTATGTCAACAATGACACATACACTTATACCAACATACACTTATATCGACCATAACCCTTACTCCGCAACCCCTCACAACAATCGTTTACCATTTTACCTTTACCTTTAGCCTGTTAACACAAGCAATACAAGCGAACTCATCAGCGTTATTGCTCTAAAACTGTAATCACATTTCTCATCATTCACTATCAAGTATTGAGACACCAGGAGTGCGTCCACTCCCTAGAGTGTAATCAATATTGAAAACCCTTTCATGATCCAACATCGGAAAAGTGTGCACCCATTCCCGGTGTGTGCCATGCAGGCCCTATGCATACTCAAGCAATCGGTCATCATTGGAATAAAATCAAAACATGTTCTGCACATTGAATTTATCAATTAAACATGCATATTCATAGCAAGGGTTACCGAACACTTATCCCTTTGCCGTCACAGTATGCCCTTGTTAAGGAGGAATGGAGGCTCCTTCCCTGAGTTAGCAGCCCCTCAGTTTGCCATCCAAATTCCTTTTCACATTTCACATTCACACATGTATTACCGACATAACCCATACCATCTCACTCATGTTACTACCAAACATGCAATGCAGATGAGACATTTCCAAGATGTCCAATGGCATTTCATCTGAAACCCATTTCCAAGGGAAAACCTTCCCATGAAGTTTGGCTCTTGCAGGTCATCACACATGATCTTCCTGCAGTGTGTACCCCTGACACATTCATCAAATATCCAAACAGTCAATCATTACCTAATACTACAATCCAAATTAATTGTTCCATAACCAAGCAATGACATTAGAAATCACATTCATTAAGATTTTGCAATTCTATCTACTACAGAAATTGACTTGTTCAATTGTGGGTTTCTTGTAAGTAGCACTATTATTCCCATTACAATTTTATGCTTACTATCATAACATGTATACCCACTTACCATGCGACGTCCCTCCTGACACAATCTTATACAAGCCAACAATGATTAGTAGTCGTTAGCAATTCTTAAATCCGAAATCCACAATTCAAAATTAACAATCCATTATGCATATCAACTACTTTCACAACCATGAGACTTCTTCTCATAAATGGTAGATTCTGGCATTGGTCAGGGTCTTACCTCTCACTGCCATGCTCGAATAATCTACCTGAAACATAAGCTTCAAACATCCAAACACAAGCTTATGCAAGCCAACAATGGCTAGTGGTTGTCAGCAATTTCTCAAATCCGAAATTCACAATTCGAATTTTAACAACATATCATATGGTATATTTTGGCATTGGTCAGGGTCTTACCTCTCAATGTCATTCTCGAAATAATCTACCTGAAACATGAGCTTCAATCAACCAAACACTTGGTAAGTCTGGATGCCTATAACCTTTTCATTGCTACAACCATCACTGAAGCATTTTCAGAGTTTATAAAATTCAAGTACTTCTAGCTGTTAGTCACATCAATATATATCAAAACTCATTTACTTCATGCAATCATTATCGTATTAACATTTGCAAGGCATAGTCACATCATTCATGTAATTAAATAGAATGTTTAGATACTCCTTACTTCACAAGCGTATCATTCATACCACCTTGCTCTTCAATAGAGCATTTCTGGCAGCCAATTGCGCATGACTATCCTGCACTCATAACAGCCTTCGAAACAGTTCCAGAATTATCGTTAATTCACCATTTCATTCATTAGTTAGTCCGCATATCACATGCATTCATCTCAATGCATTCATGCCATACATCACAACATTGCACCTACACTTATGCAATCAGTCATTCACACCCTTCATAGGCATACATCCATTGCATAACTACAAGGTTCACAAAATCTTTCCAATGCCTATCCATTCATGCTATCTTGCATTCAATATACCGTGCATGGCCCAACCATGACTAACTCATATAGGATGCATTATTATAATCAATATCATCAACATATATAGGCATGACGCATTTTTATATTCAAATTTCCACATGCTAGGAGGTCTCTTACCTTTACCATTCCATGGAATCTGTCATAAGGAACTCTTACCTGTATGGGTCGTACTTACACCCTCGCCATGACCAATTTGGTTGGTCCTTTGCAGGAGATTGCAGAATTTTCTCACCAACTTTTGTTATGGACTTGTTGCCTTATCCCTTTCTTTGGAGGGTTGTTGGTCACAATTGTCAGCATCAGCAACATATTCATCCGGGTCCATGTCTTCGTTGGTTTTCCCACTAATGCCAACATCAAAGCAATGATTATCATTGGTGGTTTATTATAAATATATAATTTCCAATATTCTTACCAATCATGCAATACCCTATGCATTCAATACATATCCTCATGCATTTCAAGCATAAACTTAGGAAATGTAGTTAAAATCAGCAAGATAGGGTTTAATGAAAACTTCCCTTTCAAGTCCCTCATCTTCTCATGGAATTCCTTTTCCACATAGCAGCTGGTTGACTTCATAATCCTTGTTGCCCCTGGGCATGCAACTGTCCAGATTTGTCCATTTGATAACAGCGGCCATCATTATCACTTGGCTACTTCATGCTCAGATTCTGGTCACTTATCATTGTTCCTTGTTGGATAATCTTTCCAACGCCTATTCACATGCGTCATTCCGACCTCGGGTGTAGAAACCACACCACTTCTAAGAATGAAGACTTTCACAAAATCTTAGGCGAAACACACAACTATATTTTGGTCCGGAATGTTAACTTCAGCCACCAGAATGACTATCTCAGGGAACGACGGGGGTCAAGAGGGCTTGCCCGCTTGTGGGCGGGTCGAGGGCAGCGCCCTCGTTTTTTTTTTTGTAAAACATTAATTTTCGCGCAATCTGGCACATAAGATCGTTGCCACTTCTTATTTTCTAGCCCATGAAAATTCACTGAAAAACTGCTTGAAAACCCTGCTAGAAGGCAGTCGAAATCGGCTGAAAATCCCACTGAAAAATCCCAAAATGTCTTTGTGCAAAATCGGATCTCATTCCACACAACCTTCCGACGTATCGGCTGTCAAACAGTTACTCCTCCCGCTGAATCGGCTCTCGGAAGGCTTTCCCCTTCCGCAACGGCGGCACTCATCGGTTGTCGGAAGCTTTTCTACATCGGAAGCCGAAACGTTTTCTCTTCCACAACGGCGGAACATGATCTCTTTCCTTCTTCCGATCGGCGGCACAACCGGGTCGGCATCAGCAGCCTTTTTACGTCGGAAACCAAATTGCTTTGGCTTCCGCAACGGCGGATGTTCATTCCCTTTCTTCTTTCGGCGACCAATATTTTTCTATCTTTCTTTTACCGCGTCGGCCGTCGGAACACTTTCCGCATCAAAAGCCTTATTGCTTCTTCACCCGCAACAGCAGACGTCGGAAGCATTTCCACATCAGAAGCCAAATGACTTTGGCTTCTGCAACGACGGCTCACCAAAGACAAACCTCTTCCGATCAGCCGCTGACACTTAGAAAATTTTCCGCGATTTTTCTTCTGCATCTGTCGGCAATCGGACGACTTTTTCATCGGACGCCCAATCGTTTCTTCATCCGCAACGGCGGACTTTAATCCACTTTCTGCTTCGATGATTCAACACTTAGCCAAATTTCTAACCTTCTTGCGGCGTCGGCGATCGGATGGCTTTCGAGTCGGGTGCGGAATCGCTTCACCGTCCGCAACGGCGGAAGTTCACTTCGCCTTCTCTTCCGCAATGTCGAAACCCCTTTCACATCGGATGACTTAATTGTTCGGCATCTGCAACGGCGGACACTCAATCACTTTCTCTTCCGACTGTCTAACACTTAGACCAAAATTTTTCAAAACTTCCCTTCGTCGGAAATCGGCTCCATTGCTGCATCGGCGGCTGAATCCTTTTCACAGCCGCAACGGCGGACCGGAAATCACTAAACCTTCCACCACATCGGAAGGCAAATGCCTTTGGCTTCCACAACGGCGAAAGGCCAAACCACATTTTCTTCTGCAAATCCACAATTTCTTCCTTGGAATATGTCGCTTCCGGTCGTCAGCGGTCGGGTGACTTTCACGTCGGATGCGGAATCGCTTCACCGCCCGCAACGGCGGATGGGAAAACCGCAAATCTTTTCGCCACATCGGAATTAAGTTCCATTAACTCTTCCAACAGTTTAGACACTTAGAAGATTTTTGAAACTTGTTGTTGCTCTGCTGAACAGAGAAGGTAATTCTACCTTCTATCACTACATCTTCTTGGCCCATAGAGGCCCATTGTTGCAACCATAAGCTCTGATACCATTTTGTCACGTCCCCATCCCTCAAACCGGCGAAGAGGACGCGACGAACACCATAAGCAAAGTACCGGGAAACACAGCCCCATTCACATGGTTAAATGGTGAAACTAAGAACTCAAACATGATGCATAATAAGGTGCATTAAGCATAATGAAGGATACACAGTCCTCAGCGGAATCAAACACACATAAACATTTCAGCATTCATCATGATCCATGAAACCATGCGTACATAATCATCTACCATACACAGGTGCAACTGTCCATCATACACAGCAGAAGCAACATGCATTCATACAACACGTTCATTAGGCATCAATATAATTACAGAGATGAGATAACAGCAATACTTATCTTTTGATGAAGAAGCCCGCAACCAGCTACGTCACTGCAACGTTCCACCCAACCATAGGCCATCTTGCTCATCAATCTCTCAGCAATGCTGCCACCCCGGAGTTGGGCATGATTCCTCCAAGGATAAGGGTCAATGCAGGCTTACACATAGCCAGGGGACACACTCTGCGAACCAAACACAGCTGGGTTTGACAAGCCTTCCACAAATGGCCAAGCCAGCACAGTCCGAAGACCAACCACTGCGGACCCGCAACGAAACAAGAGGTTCATAGCTCTGTGAAGAAGCAAAGGCAACCAAGGATAACCCCAAACAGAAGATGAGCACAGCTCAAGCCCACAAGGCAACACGGAGTTGTTCTTGGCCCGAACGTGGCCAAAACAACTCAGCAACAACACCCAAACCAGGGTATAACAGCAACCCAATTTCACAATAAAAACGGTGGCAACAATCCACAGCCCACAGAACATGGAAGAGGAACAAAATTCCCAGCATAGACATGGGAGACTCAGCCAACGGATTTGGAGATCCATAGCACACAGCTCCTCCACATAAACACTGGAGAATGACACAGCTCATGCAAACATGGGAGAAACACACACAGTCCCCAATTGAGGAAGAAATCGGACTTATAGCCACATCCGAAAAGCGTGGGAAGAATAGCAACAACCCAAAACATGGGTGAAGTCAACAGCAAGCCGCATACACGGCCCTGAGCGTGAAGGGCTCCTACACCCAAAATCCTAGGTGACAGCGGCAATTGCATCCGCTCTCTGCGTGAGGAAATCAACGCAGAATTCCTGTGCGTGAGGAGAGAGCAGAACGTCTCTCTCTCTGTGGAATGATCCCAGCCTATGCGAGGATGAACAGCACGTCTCTCTGTGCGCGAATCCACAGATCGACGAGAGGAACCAACAGACCATCGACCTCTGCGTGAGGATGTGCAACCTCCTGCACGTGAAGAGAAACAGAAACGGCTTCCCACGTGAGGAAGAGGAACCGACCGTGAGAATGGGGAACCGACCAGGCGTGAGAGAAACGAAGGTTCTCCGCTGGGCATGCGTATCGTCCAAAACTGACAGCATCCTACTAAAACTGATGCTTCCCCATGCCCACGTTTCCTCATGCAATAACTGCCCCCAACAACTCAGCCATAACTGCCCCCAACAAACAAAATCAAGACATTGAAGAGGTTGGTGAGATTAGGTGAGACAAAAAAGGTGGCAAAACAACAAGGTGGCCCAAAACATGGGTTTTTCCCCCATAAACCAAGGTTTGACATCCCCCACCCCTTATCCTTTGGAATCATGCCCTTTTCATTCAACGTTGCACTGCCGTAGCTGGTTGTGGTTTATTTTATTTGATGTGCGTGTTTACATGATGTCAAATTATAATGTGCCAAATGGCATGATAAACCATCGGCAACTATCCCTATTGCCGAAACATACACAACCTAATCTATGGTGGGGCTTTTGCCTTTAGCTCCTCACCACGATTAATTACATTATATACATCATGCAAACGGGGTCAAAACCGGGGATGTGACACCTTCCTATCAAAACAAACATCATTAACGTTTGAACCCAAATGAACATAGAAAAATCCTCTTGCTTTCCAATAACACCATATGATCACGTGCATAGCTTCGATTTGGATCATTCACAAAATGCAATGAATTACCAATACTTGATCATATAAGCAATGATTTACCAGATACCACATCTAGTGTAAAAAATATCATTAAAGTAATTATCTAGCACGTTGATTTATGAGTATGGGAATGACCTTACAAAAGGTTATCATGAAATGATATACTATGAGTGACATGTGTTATTGTTGAAATACAGATCTTCAAGTTTGATTAGCCTTTATCATCTAACCACAAGAAGATCGACATTTTACTAAGTAGGCACTTTCGATACATCAGTCAAAAACTAAATTTTCTCATCTATTTCATCATTAAAGTATACTATTTTTTTTTAAGTAAGTACCCACCAGGGATTTGAACTCATGATCTTCCATTTACGACTTATCATCTCAATTACTCATTAGCGATTTCTCTAACCCCCGTAAGAACTATTGAAATTTGACGGGTAAGTAGTCATCATTTTCCATTTTACACGTCAAAACACTATCACTTCATAAAATTAACCATCATTAATGAAATTGAATTTAAATTTCATCCATAATTTTGAAGTGCATTTTTATTTTTACATGTCATCACAAGCACATATATATATATATATATATATATATATATAACTTTTATAACACTATATATTACTCGTTTTTTTTTCTTATTAACTTCGAGATATCCATAAATTGGCTCAATGGCTACAATAATTTTTATATCCTTAAGATCTATCTATAATGTTCATTAAAATTCTAAAAATATTATATAAATTTAATATTTTTTCAATAATTTTATTTAGAATGTATGAAAATAATTAACAATTAAACTTAAACATACTATAAAGAATATAAACTAAACAAAATTATTATTATTATACATAGAGAATTATTAAGTACTCTAATATATTTATTTGCTTACATCGTACTCCCAAAAAGTAAGGCTTTGCAAGGTGTCTCCACTAAGAACGACACCACTCACAAAAGCAAAGTTTTTTATTTATTAAACACTTGTACTCCAACTTCAAGCAATATTGGATTGTCTGTCCACACGATTTTGTTGATAAGGTGTTTCATGTCTTATTAAATATTAGATTTTAATATACTCGGCGTAGGCAAAGCCCCCATGAAGTTGAACCATTAAAAACTGTTTTCCTCCGTCTCTACATTTAACCTGTTTCTCCGAACTATTTTCTTTTAATATGTTATTTGTCACGTTTCCAAGCAATAAAGTAACATAAGTTTAGGTAAGTTCTATTAATAAAAAATCAAACAAACATGTAATGACGTACTCACAATTCATAAGACGAAAAGAGCTACCAAGTAGTTGATTACTGCATAATTTATAAGAAGAAAAGAACTACCAAAGAGTTGATCATTGCATAATTCATAAGATGAAAAGAACTACCGAGTAGTTGATCACTGCATAGAAAGGATGTAGAACCTTAGTGGCTTAGTCGGTGAGTTTATGTAAAAATAATAATCTAGGTAATTTTTATATTTTTAAGAAAAATGTCAAGAATTAGGCGATGTTTTAATTTTTAAAGAAATTTTATTTAAAAAATGTATATTCCTTACTGCATGCATGTTATTATTAAGCGTTAATGCAATCTTGGACAAACCCTTTCAATTTAAACTGAAAAAAACTAATACATAATGAAGATCGTGAACATCCCCCCATATATATGAAAGAATCAGTTAGGATTGAATGACAAAAAATTATTTTAATTGCATATTACATGTCACTTATGAAATTTCAAAATATTTGTCCAATTACTTTCATATGACAATGAAAAATTGGATTCCATGAAATGAATAACAAGAATAATAAAACACAAAGAAAACCTAGTACCTTTAACAATATCATCAAATACATTTAACACAAGCACCACTTTATCTAATCCCAAATAAATGGTATTAAGTGCTTCTCTCTAGAACATTTTTTATAATCTTATTGCTTAATTTCACAAAGTATCTTTAGATTGTACCTCACCTTAATATAGAATGGCCCTAATCGAATCAAAGTCCTTTGGAACTACCAACAAACAAACAAACAAATTGTAATAAGTGACTATACGGTGAAAGAAATATATCTAAAGTAAATACTATCAATCTAAAAAATAAATAAACAAAACTAAAACTAAGAAATCCTTCCAAAAGCATACACAATGTAACAACATCTGCTTTATCCATTTCTTGTGTTGCCATAATGTAGCCTCGATAGAAATAATGCACAGTTACAATTTTTTCTCCCAAAGTTTCATTTTTGCATTGATAGATGAAAGCATGGGGACTTCACTTAGTGAACCTATCACATAGCACGTACGATCGTGGGATATTAAAGAATACCCATAATTTCTAGAGATATTGACCCAAACTCTTTTTGTTGAAACCCCCTCCCAGTACTTAAAACCTCCTCCCCATCCCTTTTTATACCTCAATCCTTATAAACCACCCTACCCACCCCCACCTTAAACCCCTCATCCCCCCAATGCCTGCAATATATTGGTTCAATTTTTGATAATTTTAAAACCCACAGTATGAACTAACGTGATAGGATATTGGTCAGCAAGTGAAGACCCCATGGATGAAAGGAGAACATAACTTTGTCTTTTGACGAATGTATATCACTTCATAGCATATCATATCTAACAGTTGTATTTAATTTTATTATTTTATACATTATCCATAATGTTCTTAGTTTTATACTTAATTCTATACATTATCCATAGAGCTCTTAGTTTTATACTTGTGGTTCCTTCCTCTATAACATATTTTCACATATCTATCTTAGTATAGAAATTCAACCATAAATTCCCAAAGTGGAACTACGACGACATCAAAGGCCGAGAGGATTGAGATGAGAATACCCTAACAATACACATTTAAAAACTTAGGTCAAAAAAAATCCAAAAGCAGGTTTGTACAAGAGTTATAGTCCACATTTTATAGGAGTTACAGTTATACTAACCAAGAGTTATGTGCATACCTGTCATAGAAGCCACCATTCTGTAGATGTCGAGGATCCCAAATTTTGTGAACAAAATCGCCATGGTTAACATAAGAGAATGATACTTAGTATATTTAATTATCAAGTAGATGGCAATGAGAGAACCCTATGATAATACAACAAGACTGCGTAAACAATATCCCGATTATCTTACCCTTTATAAGAATCAAATTGATATAAATGAAACACCTAAATTTGTAGCGTTGCACGACCTCTGAGTAAACCCTGTAACAATTTAAAATAGATTTAGTTGATTTATAGTGGCTCACAAATGAAGTTATTGTATTAAAACTAAAAATAAGCATATCAATAGGCAAACTTTACCTTTCTTGATTAAGATCACAATCTAGAAAACTCCAAAGCTCTAAGCTTTCTTTCTAAATCCCAGTCTCTCTGTGGTAAGAACTAAGAAAGGAGTCACCCAGTAAATCCCCTTTGAATTTTAATAGTAAACTCTAAGATACTTGGTAGGATGACTTCCCCGGACGTCAGTCTTGCAAAAGAAATATCCGTGGAACGCTTTACAGATAGAAAAATCCAAGATCCCCAAAACTTAAAATGAAAAATACAATGAACAAAGGGATATATTTGACAACTCTATCGATTTACCCAAAGCTAATTTAAGAGATTGTACATCATATAACACCTGGCAATTCACAATTCTTTCGGCTTCAATATATCCCTATCACATTGAACACTAAACTACCTTGCACGGCAAGTATTAATTATTTTCAATGCTAAGTAGTGATAGCATGACACTTGCACGACCGTGGCACCGAAGAGTCTCCAGGTCATGAGTATATGAACATATAAGTATAGAACTTAAATATAAAAAACGTCATTAAACCATGTTAGATAAGACATAAGGTTGATTATATGACAAAGACACACATACTTTAGGTCAAAATTATCAAGGAATCATCTCATAAGGTGAGTTATTATTATATTATATTTATACTTCATTTAATGAGAGTTAGGGATTTAAGCTGATTTATATAATTTAAAAGTTATGGTTTACAAAAGAACATGGAGCATTACATGACAATGATATTATTTATTCCATTTTTATTCTGAACGGATTTGTATATTATTGATGTTATTTGAAGATGCTTTCGACATAGTCATAAGAGCAAGCTTTGGTAGAGTAGAAAAGGTTTTACAGATACTATTAGAAAAGCTTAAAAAGACATATTTTTTAGAAATAAACAAACACAAGTTGTTTAGGTTTATGGGTAAAAATATCAATTCATTCAAGCATTTCAAATTGTATGAAGAAAATATGACATGGATTTTGGTAAGAACATTGAATCATTGAGATTAGAGTGTTTATAAAGTTTTGGATCTCGTGCTTATTATGTCGACGATGTTAGATGGTCTAAACGGATCCTATGGAATGATTATAGAAAATGGTATCTACCGTCGATATATATGAAACACATTTATGGAAAGTGTATGTCTGGTTGATGGTTTTCAAACACATTGCTATGCAAAAAAAAAAATTTATGACATACTACCAAGTGCCAATGACTTGTCATGTAAATCATTACTCATCTCCTAAAGCACTATAGGACCACCCATCAATGCCTTTGTTGAATACTTACATACTCTACTCTTCCCTCGTATTTTATCTTAATCAAATTCCTTCCAATGGAACACTTTCGCATAAGAAAACCCTAGATATGACAATTCAAGCTAGAAAAATATCCAAGAAGACTAAACTTAGATAGGTTTTCCTTCAAAGGTGATAAAATTTCCTACATTTTTCTTATAAATTAAATCATTCTTTACTAAAGAATGCATACCATCCCTAAATCATGTTGGAGTTTAGGATATTTGGTTGATCGTAGAACCAGAGCTCATGTGAAATAAAAAATTACCTTATCTTTCCAAGGGTGGATGGTTTCTCCTTGGTAACTTCTACCTCTATGCTCTCATTCACCCCTTGGTCAATACTTCTAAGAAAAATCCTTCTCACCTTCATAATTATTTTATGTTTGGAGATTTTGGATCTTTGAAAATGAACCTTGTTAAATTTTACAATCTCTTCAATTTATTTTTCCTTTGACCCATTAGAAAGACTAATTAACCAAATCGTATTTACACATTTGTTAAAATTGCCATAATTGTGAAAGAACTTATCGTTAATATGCCCATGTTCCAACCATATGGATATACTTTTGAGCCTCCACTCTACCTCCTTTTTATCTAAAAATTCCTTTTTTATCCTTTATTGTCTTTAAATCTAGCAACCATTCATCATTAGAAGACCCTCTGACATTATTTTCAAAAAGAGTGGTTATGTTTCTTCTACCTTCTCTAGGTGTACTTGATTTTCTTCCTTTTCCATCTATGTACTCCCTACAACTAACTTCTTAACTTGTTTGAGATTGGAGGAAAATTGAAGCATAACTGAGTCTCATCAACAAGGATCATAAAATTTCCATTTTTTATTATAAGAAGTTTAAAATATTCCTTAGCCATTTAATAATGATTAGATTTAAAAGGAAATGGATGTTTTTTGTCCTCCTTTTCTAGTTGTATAAAAATAAGTAGATGATCATAGAAGCCATTGTTTCCTACCCAATAGTTGTATCTATCAACCTCCTCCACCATTCAAAATATATCCATCATCTTTGAGATGCTTGCTCTTCCATGTTAGCACACAAATTGGCATCTTAAGATTGAATTCCTAAAATCAAGGATAGTGTATGGACATCCAAAACGGAGATCATTGTCACCGCACCTAATCTTTTTTGTCTCTTAAGGCTCTCTTTTCTCTAGCTCAAAGGTGGATTCCCTAGGGTTGGATTACTAGAGTTTAACAACGGATTACATGGTGAAAATGAAGAGTAACTTTAGAAAAACAAAGTTTTTTGGTTTTTGTAAAATATAAGAGTCGTAAAGGAATTAGAGACTAGTGTTTTATACAATGGGAAAATGGGGTCAACCAAAGATTGCATGAGGATTTATTTAGGAAGATTAGGAAGGGACAAGGTCACAATGCACAAACCTATATGTTATCTAGTGGATGGGTTGATTTTGGAGATCACACAAAGGAAATTTCTATAGAAAAAAAAATCAATGGACTCAAGGAGGAAAGCTACATCAAAAAGCATAAAAAACACATGATTTATAGACATGAAATATGCACCTAAACTACACTTCCAAATGATAAAAATCACATATTAGAAGATAGAAATCATAATCCTTCATTACCTCAATTCAATTAACAATTTGAAGATCCATTAACCAACCAAGGACATGAGCAACATGAAAACCCTTCAATAGAGCACGAGCATCAGCCATCTTACATGCTAATTGAGCACCTCTTGTCCATAAAACTCAATACATCATTCCCTTGTCCCCCAATTTCCCCCTTGCCTCCCCTCCCCCACTTCTACATGAAATGTAATAAAATAGACCCTAAATATATGTATTTCCATATAGCATAATGAAGCCCCCTTGGCCCCTTAGTACACGACAATATATTTTCTCATTTCAGTACCATAATTTATTCCCCAATATGAATGGCCATGATAGGATATTGCCTACCAACTGACCCCCCCCCCCCCCCCTCGTGAGTGGATGTAACAATGTAGATATCAATTAACTAGCACATCCACATAGTTTGTGGTTGGATCATGTCGATAGGGACCAAATGGTTAAGAGATGGTTATGGAATGGAAGACAGTTCGAAGATTATTTTTAATTCCTCGTATTCTTGTAGTTAAACCGGTTCAAGTGTGAGTTATCCATGCCTAGCTACATGTTATCACCCATGTTCTTCATGTTATCCATTTATCAACTGGATGATTCCATGAAGGTGGGTAACACTTTTTGGCCAAATTTGGTGATGAAAACCCAATTTTTTACTCATGTGCTAAATAGAAGCCCTCGAAACGCATATATGCCATGTGAATTTCAACTTGTAGTAAAAAAACAAATTGTAGAATATTATGTTGGCTTCCCAATGATATTTTTTTTAAATATTCCAATGTCATTTAATGAACTGTGTGACCTTAAAAATTTGAAGTTAATAAGTGAATCGTGTCCAGCCCCAATAATTCAATCTTATATATATATATATATATATATCTCTCTCACACACACACACACATATATATATATATATATATATATCTCTCTCACACACACACACACATATATATATATATATATATATATCTCTCTCACACACACACACACATATATATATATATATATATATATCTCTCTCACACACACACACACATATATATATATATATATATATATCTCTCTCACACACACACACACATATATATATATATATATATATATCTCTCTCACACACACACACACATATATATATATATATATATATATCTCTCTCACACACACACACACATATATATATATATATATATATATCTCTCTCACACACACACACACATATATATATATATATATATATATCTATATGTATATATATATGTATGTATATATATACATATACATATACATATACATATATGTATATATATATGTATATGTATATGTATATGTATATATATACATACATATATATATACATATATATATATATATATGTGTGTGTGTGTGTGTGTGAGATACATATATGTATATATATACATATATCTATGAGCATGATCTACACAAAATGCACTGTGGTCTGCATATATTTTTTTTAATTTATTTCACAACATGCAATTATTTATTACTTTTCGAAAGTGACCACATCTGATTTCAGCATCATTTTATACACATGTGTGTCCATCCCAACTTTTTTTTCACTGTTTTCAAAAATTGAAAAACCAAAGATACCCTTTTGAAGAGGACGCGTCGATGTGTGGGCTGAGCATTTTTAAGAAATTTTTGGATGTGTATTTTTTACCCTGTGGATTTTTCTTTGAGCTCCTTCGAAGTTGTTGTCAAGTTTTCTAAGTGTAAGTTTTAGAACTAATTAAAAAAAAACCATATGAATGCCAAAACGCATGCATGATACCTCAATGGATAGAGGATTCAGTGATGAATTTATCGGTATTAACTCCACTCAGTTGTGTGCCATAAATGGCAGGGTTTACATCCTTAGAAGACACAGAGAAACATTGATTTTCTTGTAAGAGGGCTAATTCTTTGTTTTTCAAGCCCTCGATTGAGGTTTTAACAAAAGCTTGATCGATGGTTTATTAAACCCTCGATCGAGGGTCTAATAAACCATCGATAAAGCTATTGTTAAACACTAAGAAAAAAAAAAACTTTGTACATGACTACCAAGGTTTTATATGCACACTCGCCACGTTTATATTTAGTACAAAAAATTCAAGAGGTAAATCCTAGCTGCCTTGTTCTCAACATCTTGTGGACACTAACTACTATAATCCCTATTTAGAAGATTATTCCCATGTAAGACATTTTAGAAATGGGATTCAAGGACCCAACTAAGAGAATTTAAAAGAAAAATTAGACAGGAATAAAGACCTCTACCTCATTAGGAAAAAAAACTAGTAATAAGCATAAGTGTTCATTAAGTAATTGTTTTCACACATTTTGAATAAAAAAAAAATTACACAAGAATAAAAGGGAAATGGGAAAATATAATTTTTTCAAGATGGTAAATGTAAAAATTTAAAAAAAAACATAAGTAAAGGAATAAAAAAATCATGAAATAAAAAATAAAAAATAATAAGAAGAAGGATACTTATTCTCAACATTGTAATAAATATAAAGAATTTAAATTTTTTTATTTTTCATATCCAAATAAATGATAAGAATACAAGTGCATAAGAAGAAGAATTGAAGGAGCAATAATATAATACACATGACCATAGTGAAATATACTAGTAACAAGGGAAGGTGTCATTTGCTTTTTAATTGAGTTTTTGAAACTATTAAAGAGGCATCCAAGTTTAGGGAACAAGAAAACTCTTTCCATAGTTCACCTAACATATAATTAGAACACTCTCATTGTATAGATAAATGTGTACATAAACATAATTGACAATTATAACCTATTACAAATCTGTTTCCTCTAGACACGAGTACATTAAGAATGTAGCAAATGGATAAGACTCATGAAAGAAACATGACATGCCAACTCACTCCACTCATAAAAAAAGGATTTTTCGTAGTGATAATAATATGTTGCACCCCATATGTGCGACCTTGCAACCCTCCTTATAACTAAATTTAATGAAGTTTACAATTTTTCTCGACCAGAGATATTAACAAAAACATTGAACTCTATGTTGAAAATAGACATGGCTTTAAACAACACTATAGATGACATTGATTATGAATATTGTGTGCAATGACCAAGTGGACAAACTATTGTTTGTAGCAAAATGACCATGGCGTAGATACAATAAACCCTTCAATGCATCCTAGCATGATAACTCAAAATTTTAACCAATAGTTGTGAAACGTTGATGGTGAAGCCAGGGATTCATTTTGGGGCTTTAACAATAATTTTAGAGTCCATGAACTACATGCATTTAATTTCTTTTATGCTTAAATTCAAGTAGTATCATGGTGTGTATTCATTAGAATTCAACATCTAGCTTGTTTATGTCATCAATGGTTGGTAAGGAATTTCAACATCATTTGATTCCTATGAACAATATATCCAATGTGTATACAATGTAGTACAGAAATGTAGTGAAAGGTTTTAAATACTAAAAATACTTTGCTCCTTCGTATATAATTTTTAATTTTAAAAAACTACAATTATGTGATATGACTTTGAAAACACTAATTTTTATGTTAATCGTCATGTTTTATTCCGTCCTGTGCTCTGGGATTTAATATATGGCCCGAGGATCTATATCGTAGGTAGATTGTAGTCCTAAGAATCCAGGTTGAGTGGACACAACTCACCTAAGTTCAGCTCATCAACTGAATTTCATGCATCATTTCCATAGTATTCTTTTTGCATTCAACCAAGGAGAGCGATGATGCATGCAATTCAGTTGATGAGATGAACTTAGGCGAGTTGTGTCCACTCGACCTAGATTCTCAGGACTACAATATACCTACGATATAGATCTTCGGGACAGATATTTAAATCCCAGAGCCCAGGGCGGAATAGAACAAAACGATTAAGATAAAATTTAGTGTTAAATTTAGAGTCATATCACATAATTGTAGTTTTTTAAAATTAAAAATTATATACGAAGGAGAAAAACATTTTTAGTACCTTTAGAGAGATGAAAATGTGAGCATGAAAGAAAAATATGAACTCATTTCCTTGGGTTATATCAATGTCCATTATTCACTCTTCAAAATTGTTATTGTGCCACACATTTGCAGTTAATGTTGCTAGTAAATTATTGAATGACATTAGAATTTACATCAATAACATGTGACTAATTGTTTTGGTGTTTCATAATGCTAAGAGTGGAGAAAAATAAATAAAATAAAAGGTGTTATGGCGACTGTGGGATCCGAAAAACTAAAAGTATGGAAACTAAACATGATACTAATTCTCATTTCGACAAGAATTGAAAATGTTCAATGACATGAATTCAAATGGGGATTCAAAACAAGGTGTCCAAGCATCTTTTGGAAGACTTCATTAAATGAAAAGCTCGATCGAGCTTTTTAAAACTTTAACTAAAAAAATATTCGAGTGCTCATATTCATGTGTGCACACGAATATGGACACCCAAAAATTTATTTAATCAAATTTTTTAAAATCTCGTATTTTTCATGGAAACAATGCCTTTAAATTCAATTAAAATCAAACATAGAATTATATGATAATAAAATTTAATAAAACATAATTTCCACTAGAAGAATGATACTTGTGGGTAATATTACATACCTTGAAGAAAAAACAAGTAAAAACATTACTACTGCCACTTCCTCTAGATTTTATGTGTAGATATTAGTCGTGGAGTAATTGGAGTTATAAATGTTAGATTAATAGATGATCAATCATATCTATAACTCCAATTACTCCACAACCCATATATACAAATGAATATAAATTACCATTTTCTATCAAACAAACGCAATGAATAATATCAAAGGTTTGTTTCCTATTTATAGTTATAACGATTAAAGATGCTTGATCGAGCTTCTTTTAACCCTCGATCAAGTTGTTTTTTAACCCTTGATCGAGCTCTTGTACCTCGATCGAGGGTATGTCAAAATCTCAATCGAGGGTTTAAGAAAACCTCAATTGAGTGTTTTGTAAGCCCTCGATCGAGGTGTTAAAACCTCGATCAAGGGTTTGGAAAAAGCTCGATCGAGGTACTTTTTTCGTTTTTGTCGAAATTGCATTGCCAAAAATTGTAACCCACCTCCATGGATGCACCCAACTATCAGTTATTTTTTATATTCTTTTTTTCTTTTTATCTCACATTATTCTAGTTATCTGACATGAATTGTTGGTTATCCATTAATCAGCTATGAGTTATCCATGCATTGTTACCAGTTATCCATTCATCTTCTAGATACCAGTTATTTTTTATATTCATTTTTTTATAATTGTTTATTTCAAATTTTGAACGAATGCCATAGAATCAATTATATCGACAGCACACTTGTCTCATCCTCGTCCGTAGATTAAAAAGCATAGGTCATAGTGCACCCCAAATCTCAAATAAAAACGTCCATCGACGTAAAAACGTCTATCAGCGTAAATATTGCAAGCTTCAGTTAAAGTTACAATGTGTGCTTCAGTAAATTAAAAGAGAACTCACAGTGATCTCTACAAGTAAATCAATCAACATGTTTCAGTTAATAATAGTTAACTAAGTGTTAAATAAAGAAAGACTAGTAAACTAAAGTGGTTTGCATTTATTACACTTTAGTTAAACTAAAATATGACACTTAAGTAAAAGACGACACTTCAGTTATAAAGCATTTTGCATGATGACACTTGAGTTAAAGTATAATGACACTTATGTTAGTCTGTTAACTAAGTTATCATACTTTCAGTTAGATAATGAATTCACTCTCATGTTGGCTAAGCATCAATTAATGTCAAAGACAAAAGAATGGTGCATATGTTATGCATGATAATAATTCCAAAGTGCCGGTTGAATTACACTTGGAGGCAATTAACAGTTTTGGTGCACGTGTGCATTGTTGTCATGCAATCATTTGCTATAGTTTGCATGATTGGGTTTCTAGCTTGTTATTAATGTGTTGGGAACATTGCAAGTTAGAACAATTGATTATTATTTTATATTGCTAATTGTTCTCTCTTATCGGGCAATTTCCTATTGTGTAAAAGTCGTTCTCTATAAATCTATCTATTATACTCAAAAGAATTGTTGGGTTTTTTATCCTCATTATTGTGAGGGTTTTCCCCAGGTATATCTTGTATTGTGGATGAATGATTTATGTGATTGAATGATTTAGTGATTCATGTGTTCAGTATTTTATTGATAAAAGTTTTAAAGTTCAAAGATGTTCATAGTTTCTAAAAAATCAACAACACTTTCACTGAAGTTAATTCGTCTTCAAGCTGGAAGCGTAGCCCATAGACTTATCTTGTTACCACCTCCTCATTTTTAGTGCATATCCATCCATGATGGAACTTCATGAATTGTTTCATGTTTTTTTGAATATAGAATTTATTTTGCCTCAAATTTTTAAATGTTTAAATAAATTCAGTTACTAGTTTGTCCGCAAAAAAAAATTTCTTAGATGGTTCAAATTCTTGGGCCAGAGTTTTTTTCCCCTCTCTTCTCCTTGATTTTTTATATTTTTGGGCCATAGAGAAGTATGTCATTTTTACACTGAAAGAAAGAAGCGAGATTCTCTTCACCCCAGTATGAGGGAAATGTTGTCACATAACATAATAACATAATGTAAAAATGTAATAAAAAACATTAAAATAAAGCTACAAGTTATTTAGATCCTATTCTGGATCTTTCTTAAACCTTGGTCCTAGATCTATCAAGCACTAAAAGGGATCAAATTTCTAAAGTGCAAACCCTTTACTTTCACCACTGCAATTTTTACTCTACCAGGATAACCTTTGTCAGGGTTCTCCACATCAAAAATCTTGTATCCAATCTAGGAAGATAATTGGATTCATGTCTACCTTAACTATGAAACTTTGTACATACTTTAGCTCCTTGGTGTGTGACTGCATCAATTAACATTTACATGGGGTCTCCAACACCATAGGGGATTCACCTTGTTGACCAATATTTTATCACATTCATTCATAAAGAGGGTTTTAAAATTACCAACAAAGATCTATCTTAAAGAGGATCTACTAAGTACCGAGAGCAATCAAATCTCTCAAGTTGCAAATCTTTTTTAGAGTAAAAATGTTGAGGAAGTCTGTAATGCAATGTTAATGGTTTTAATTTATATAACTTGGATAGTTTTATTTATATGCCATTGTAAATATTTAAAATCTAAATTGCATTGACATGTTATTTTTTTCTAGTATTTTATTATTGCACCGAAGAGGTGCATTCTACAGCCCAGTATGGGAGAGATGTGTAACTCATTCCGTGCTCATCCTAGAGTTAACAAGTGTACTTTATAAAAATAAAATAAAATATTGTTAAAAATAACATGTCGGCTTAAAATAAATTTAAATTATTTAATATTGCATATATATAAAACATTATAAATTAGATAACCTAAAACCATAAACATTGGATTACACATTTTCTCAACACTTTTACTCTAAAAAGAGTTTACACTTTGAGATATTTGATCCCTCTTGGTGCTTGGTAGATACCCTTTTAGATGGATCTATGTTGGTTTTTATCAAGTACACGTGTTAGCTCTAGGATGAGCACTAAAGGAGTTACACATCTCCCTACGATGTAGAATGCACCTCTTTTGCGCAATGAAAAATAAGATCAATATATTGTAAGTATTGGGGAGCAGATGGAGATTTTATAGGTATAGCGGGTTTAGAAAGGA
The DNA here is from genome assembly GCA_001517045.1 of Pseudotsuga menziesii. Taxonomy (NCBI): domain Eukaryota; kingdom Viridiplantae; phylum Streptophyta; class Pinopsida; order Pinales; family Pinaceae; genus Pseudotsuga; species Pseudotsuga menziesii. The sequence continues at coordinate 66,927 of LPNX010586607.1, forward strand.
GTGTCTAGTAAAAATAGGGAATATCTCATAAAAATATGTTTTTTTAATTGGAAATATGTTTTTGAGAATAGCCTTTAATAAAATAAAATTTAAAAAAAAACAGATTTTTGTAGGTGTTTATCAATCTATAGTGAAATTAGGGTATTCTTAAAAATTCCATGAAAAAAAAGCTAATTTTTTCTACCTGCTATTTCAATTTAAATTTAGATAAACTCCTCCTTAAACCATTCTCAGCATTGAACACCAAAATGACGCAGAAAACTATGTACTCCCAGTTAGATTTTAATCCAAAAACCTGCCAATACAGCTCAACAAGCAAGAAATAACAGATTTATGAAACCGGAGTCAATAATTATTTATAACTTTCGCAAAGAGATGAACTGACTAGAAAAAAGAGACTCCTAGGCAAAATTCCCCATCCTCCATTTCTCACTACATCCTAAAAATATAGAACATTCAGCAAATTTTAAACCAAAAACCTGCCAATACAGCTCAGCAATCAAGAAATAACAGATTTACGGAACAGGAATCAATAATTATTTACAACTTTGGCAAAAAGACGAACTGACTAGAAAATTGTTGCGATATGGACTGATTCTTTCCTATTCTTACCCATTCTTTCCTATTCTTTCTATGATTCTTTCCTATATTGTAGATGGCTGTTTCCTATCCTTTTCAGGATCTGCAGCTTGATTAGAGGATCTGCAGCATGACTGTAGGATCGGCAGCTCTATTGTAGGATCTAGAAATTGATCCATTGATGTATATGTACCTGTACAATTCATTGTAATAAAACATAATTATTTTTCTCTTGAACTCTGTTTTGAACTTGTTATCAGAGACAAGAAGCTTAAATCATTAGTACTCTCCATTGAACCATGGCCGACTCAGATTCTAAAACATCTGGGACCAAATCTGCTCCCATTATTATTCAATCTGAAGGTTCGTTGTTCAATGCAGGGATTGTACTCGATGAAACAAACTATGATTTGTGGTCTCAAATCATGGAGATGCATATTGCTGAGAAGGAGAAACTCTTTTTCATTTGTGGTAATTCACAGTCACCTATCGAGAAGGATGATGGATATGAGAAGTGGTATGCAGACAATCAAAAGGTCAAGAGATGGCTGTTGATGTCTATGTCCCCAGAAATCATGAAGCGATATATTCGTTTACCCACCACTCGAGATATTTGGAAAGCTCTTTCAAAAGCTTTTTATGATGGAGCAGATGAATTGTAGGTGTTTGTCTTGAATCAAAGGGCCTTCTCTACGAAACAAAATGGAAGAACACTCTCGGTGTATTATGGAGAATTAACCGAGATCTTTTGTGAGTTGGATCATCGTGATAAGGTGATTATGGAAAGTAAGAATGATGTTGAATCTTACCGAAAATCAGTTCAGCGACAAAAGGTGCATATTTTTCTTGCTGGATTAGATGGTGAATTCGAACAAATCTGTGGTGAAATTTTGAGAAAGGATCCTATCCCCGAATTGGAAGCATGTTATGCTTTGGTCCACCGTGAATCTGTTCAACTTGCAATGATGAATGGAGAACCAGAAAAATATGAAGCTTCAGCCATGGTGACTCGAAATCGGTCTAATCATAACCGATCTTCCCAAAGCTAGCCTAAGAACACTGATGGTGCCGATAAATCCACCTACAAATGCACTCATTGCAATCAAGCTGGTCATACCAAGAGCCAATGCTTTGAACTTGTGGGGTATCCAAAATGGTGGGATCATAGCCGCGAATCACGAAAGAAGAATTCCAAGAGGACCTCCAGTGCTGCAGTGGTCGAAACAAAGACAGCGGATGGTGTTGCTGGTCAGATCTCGGCATTAGCAGCAGCGGCAGGTAATGGTGGTAAGGTTCTAAATATTTCTACACGTGTTTCTAATAGTGCATGGATAATTGCTTCCGGTGCTACGAATCATGTGACATTTGATTCTAGACATGTCTCGCCTCTTAAACCATCCGCACAAAAATTTGTTTCCACTGCCAATGGCTCTTCGGCCCCAATTATTGGAGAAGGGTCTTTACCGCTCACTGATACTTTAAATCTAGATTCTGTTTTAGTTGTTCCATCTTTGGATTATAATCTGTTGTCAGTTTCCCAAATCACCACTACCTTACTTTGTATTGTAATTTTTTGGCCTGATTTTTGTGTGTTTAAGGACATCCGAATGAGGCAAATGATTGGTTGTGGTGTTAGGCGAGGAAAGCTACATCACTTGGACTTAGTGTCAAAGAGTTCGGACAAGTTACGTCAAGCTTTAACGATGGATGGCTCTAAGGGGGAGAAGAAGAAATCTGAAATCTGGTTATGGCATCGACGTTTGGGGCATGCCTCCTTTGGTTACTTGAAGAAATTATTTCCTAGTTTATTTGTAAAATTTGATGTTTCTAGTTTCCGCTGTGATGTTTGTGAACTTGCAAAAATCCATCGTGCCTCGTTTCCATTAAGTTTGAATAAAAGTCCAGTTCCTTTTATGGTCATACATTCTGATGTTTGGGGTCCGTCCAAAGTTACTACCTTTGGTGGATCACGTTGGTTTGTTACTTTTATTGACGACTGTACCAGGATGACTTGGGTGTGCTTGATGAAGTCTAAAAGTGAAGTGAATTTGTTATTTCAATTTTTTTATAAAATGGTTCGTACTCAGTACAATGCACATGTTCAGGTTCTCCGTAGTGACAATGGAGGAGAATATTTGAGTTCTACACTTCAGCAATATCTGAAAGCACAAGGAACTATTCATCAAACTACTTGTCCTAATACACCTCAGCAGAATGGGGTGGCTGAGAGAAAAAACCGCCACTTGTTGGAGGTTGTTCGTGCTTCATTGATAGAATCCCATATGCCATTATCCTATTGGGGAGAAGCACTTACCTCTATAGCATATTTGATCAACCGGGTACCCTCCAACACTATTAATTTCCAGACACCATCTCAGGCTCTCCCTGAAGCGATTGTTTCTCCAGCTGTCCCAAATTTATCTCCTCACATCTTTGGTTGTGTAGCTTTTGTACACCTCCATAAGCATCAGCGCAACAAGTTGTCTCCTCGAGCACTACGATGTGTCTTTCTTGGATATGCTGCTTATCAAAAGGGGTGCCGATGCTATCATCCTCCAACCCAACGAATGTTTATTACATTAGATGTAACTTTTCATGAAGACTCGATGTATTTTTCCTCTGAGCCTGAACTTCAGGGGGAGTACCAGAAGGAAATTCAGACTCTAGACTATGATGATCACATCTCTAAAGATGTGGTTCTTCACATCCCGGAAGTAGGGGAACTCTCTGATGTGTTGAATCAAGAAGTGGGCGAATTGGATGTGGGTGGTTTGACTTTGGATCCAAGTAGTGATGAACACCAAGAAACTGAAGTTGTGGCTCCACCCATGTCCGAGTCTCTCACACCACAGGAAGCTGATACACCAAACCAATCGCTTGCTGAGGATGCTCCTAAACCATTTAGAAGACAGCTACCACAACGTCACACCAAAGGTATTCCTAAACCCACATATGAACCCGAACTTTCCAGTAACGTTAAATACCCCATGAGTCATTATGTGTCTAACCATCGTTTGTCTGAATCAAATCAGTCATTTGTAAATCAATTATCTACTGTATCTATTCCTAACAATGTGCAGGAAGCCTTAGCTGACCCAAGGTGGAAATCCGCTATGAATGAGGAGTTGAAATCTTTGCAGGAGAATAAAACCTAGGAACTTGTTGACCGTTCACCAAGAAAGAAACTAGTCGGATGTCGGTGGGTTTACACTGTGAAGTACAAAGCAGATGGTGCAATTGAACGCTTTAAGGCGAGACTGGTGGCAAAAGGATACACCCAAACCTATGGGATCGATTATATAGAGACATTTGCACCTGTAGCTAAAATCAATACAGTACGAGTCTTGTTGTCTCTTGCTGCGAACTTGGGTTGGTCATTACAACAGTTTGATGTGAAGAACGTCTTTCTACATGGCGAGTTGTCTGAAGAAGTTTACATGGAACTCCCACCAGGATGCATGATACCAGAAACGCATAGTCGAAAGGTGTGCAGATTAAAGAAGTCACTGTATGGGTTGAAACAGTCTCCGAGAGCATGGTTTGGAAGGTTCACAAAGTCTATGAAAGCCTTTGGTTACTGTCAGACCAACTCAGACCACACTTTATTCTTGAAGAAACAACGGGGTAAGATAACTGCACTTATTGTATATGTGGATGACATGGTGGTTACAGGAAATGATCCTAAAGAAAGGGAGGCTCTACAGGATTACTTGTCCAAAGAATTTGAAATGAAAGACCTCGGCCCCTTGAAATATTTCCTTGGGGATCGAAGTGTCTCGATCTGATAAGGGGATTTTTCTATCTCAAAGAAAATATGCCTTAGACTTGTTACAGGAAACTGGCATGTCAGCATGTCAACCCGCTGATACACCAGTGGAAGAAAGATTGAAGTTATGTGTTGGGTCTGATCAGGTACCAGTTGATAAGGGGAGATACCAGAGACTTGTAGGAAGATTGATGTACTTAGCACACACAAGGCCAGACCTTGCCTATGCCTTGAGTATTGTTAGCCAGTTTATGCATAATCCTGGTGAGGTGAGCAACACATGAATGCAGTTATGCGTATTCTGAGATATCTGAAATCTGCTCCTGGAAAAGAAATTTTATTCACTAAAAATGAAGATTATCAAAGCGTGGATGCATATACTGATGCTGACTGGGATGGAACAGTCGATGACAGGCGTTCTACTTCAGGTTATTTCACCTTTGTAGGAGGTAACCTTGTTACGTGGAGAAGCAAAAAATAGAATGTTGTTGCCCGATCAAGTGCAGAGGCTGAATTTAGAGGTATGGCACTTGGAGTATGTGAAGCATTGTGGCTAAGACTTCTTCTCAAAGATTTGGGCTATCTGCTTAGGCAGCCAATTCGACTGTATTGTGATAATAAAGTAGCATGTGATATTGCTCATAATCCGGTTCAACATGATCGAACAAAACATGTGGAGGTAGATAGATTTTTCATTAAGGAGAAGTTGGATCAGGAGATCGTGGAATTGCCTAAGATTCGATCAGAGAATCAGTTGGCCGATATTCTCACCAAAGCAGTTTCAAGTCGAGTGTTCTCAAAGTTTTTGGGCAAGTTGGGCATGTGTGACATCTATGCACCAACTTGAGGGGGAGTGTTGCGATATGGACTGATTCTTTCCTATTCTTACCCATTCTTTTCTATTCTCTCTATGATTCTTTCCTATCTTGTAGATGGTTGTTTCCTATCCTTTTCAGGATCTGCAGCATGACTGTAGGATTGACAACTCTATTGCAGGATCTGAAAATTGATCCATTGATGTATATGTACCTGTACAATTCATTATAATAAAACAGAATTATTTTTCTCTTGAATTCTGTTTTGAACTAAAATAACACTCTAGGCAAAATTCCCCATCCTCCATTTCTCAATCCATCCTAACAATATAGAACATTCAGCAGTTAAAAATTAATTCTATCTTCAGTAACACTATCTGACTCTACAGCTGTCGCTATAAGTTTTCAACTACCTAACAACTATCAAAACCTTAAATTTAAACAGTCTATTCTGTGATAAATTCCCATGCCACGACTTCTCTGCAGCCCTATATAATTGGAGTCTGGCCCCACTCTTTGTTAAGGGTGGTTGTAATGACAGTGCATGAGCCTGCCAATTGTTTCTAAAATTCTTCAACCACTTCCACTTCCAAGGCATGTATGATAAACAAATTTTTCTTTGCAATTTTTCGCTGAACAAGTTGCTATATTCTATAAACCATGCTGACCTGTGTTGATACCTATGGTGGCACCTTCATCTACTCTAGTCATTAAAAGAGGTTTTATCAACATAGTCATAACATCTTTGCTTAAAAATTAGCTACCACAATTCTAACCGCAATTTTTTTCAGCATTGATTCATTCATAAAATTAAGTTTTCATTATAATACTCTGCTTTCCCTACAGTATCTCGTATTCTCTACAATATTATTATTTGTTGTTTCATTTTATTATCAATCCAATCTAGATCATGAGAGGTCTCAAGTAGCTATAAATGAAAATCTCAAAAATAAATCCAATTATCTCTGAATGTGCCCATTACAGAGTGTCTTGCATTGTTACAGGTTGCAGGAACCACAATTATTGATGGAGCTCTGGGTCTGAAAAAGATGTGTTTTATACACAAAATTGCAATACTTTGTTCTATACCTTAGTCTCAACAAATAAAGAATATGGATATGCATATGCATTGTCACAAAAAGATTCGAACAGAAGCCAAAACTCGTTCATTTTTTTTTCCATTTTCCAAAAAAAAAAAATCTTTGAGAGGCTTGTTAGCGTGGATGGGAAATCAACATGTATGTAATGTTTGTTTCAATTACAATTAATGTGTCTACTCTACACCACACAGATTTTGAACATCTTAATGCAAAATTTAAAAAGTTGAAGCAGAGTAAGATTAAGCTATAAGCTTCACCAGCTCAAAATCAAAATCTTAATTTTTTGAGAGGCTTGTTAGCGTGGATGGGAAATCAATATGTATGTAATGTTTGCTTGAATTACAAGTAATGTGTCTACTCTACATCACAGATTTTGAACATCTTTATGCAAAATTTAAAAAGTTGAAGCAGAGTAGGATTGAGCCATAAGCTTCACTAGCTCAAAATCAAAATCAATATCAATATGATACAATGAACTATTGTTACATATAAAAAGGACATTATTACTACAACTACTCAAAGAAACCAAATTAGGCCAAATTTTGGTAACAGAGATGAGATCATTTATGTTTCTCCCTCTACAATCATAAAGGTGTGTCCCAAAATGCAGCAAGTCATATCCATCATTCTGGCAACAATCTGATTTCGGTATTGCTTCGCAATGTTGAGAACTAGTCGTGCCAACGGCAAAGCCTAGTTTGAACTAAAACCCGGAAATTTTATTTTTGAACTAAAATTAGCATTGCATGGGTTAAATACAACGAGAAATGAGGGTGTAGTTGCTATAGCATTTTTGTGCCAAAGCGCATTGGGCTGTTTCAGTAGGTGATGTGTAACTGCTTCCATAACTTTTCCCCAACATTTGCACTTTAAAAAAGGGTTTGGGTTTACACCTTGAGAGACTTGATCCCTCTCATTGCTTGGTAAAATTTTTTTAAGATAGATCTATGCTGGTATAGGAATCAATTGGAAAATGAGAACTATAAGTAATCTTCTCTGCATATAATCTCTTATACATATAAAGAGTATAACATCAACTTTAGTGACATGGAACATAACTTATGCTAATTGAGATAGTGCTTAGACCAGCATAGATATATCTTAACAAGCATTAAGAACGATCCAATTTTTAGAGGTGTAAACCTTTTTTATCTTAATTTTTTTACATATCTAAAAAAAATTACATCTCACTGATTAAATTAACATAATATATAATCATTAAACTAACATAATATATATGTAATTTTCATTTAAAACATATGTAACTTTTTTTAAATTATAGGTTTTCATTCTTTTAGTTTTTTATTTTAATATTTATTTTTTATTTTTAAAAAATGTCAGATTACATAAAAGTTATGTAATAACATTTCCTTTATACTAGCCTCCCTGCTCTCAACGCAATCAGCAAACTACTCCACCTTCGAAAAAAGAATAAAAAATATAAATTGACCGCTGTAATATCTTAAACCAACTATCCAAATAGAAACAAGAAGAGAAATCTCAATCAAAGCATGAGCAAAAATACTATCCTTATTCTCTCATACTGCTTCCTTCCTTGTAACTATAAATTCTCATTGACTCTGTGACAGGATATAAAAATTCGTAACCATCCACAAACAAATGGAATACAATGTTATAAAGGCAGCCAACTGTTTGAAATTATCCAAGTTACTGAAAAGAACTGAGAAATGTATTGATATACTCAGTATAGGAAGCACGGATCCAAAGTCCTGCATCGCCATATGATAAGGACTCTTAATTATACAGCTTATAAATTCATTCGGTTTCTTTGAGAGTGTATTAGTCTCTCTATATACTAATTTCTGCCACATTTCTCCCGAAAGCACCATTCCTGGCTGACCTGCTAATTGAATATTTAACTATACAGAGTGGCACCATTCCTGGGTGACCTACTAATTGAGTATTTAAGTATTTAACTATACAGAGTAATCCTTATGTTGGGTTGGAGGGGACACCCCCACAAAATGAAATGAGACTTGCAACCCATCCAGATTGTGCAACAATAATACTGCTGCCCTGTCATTACTGCGATAATGTGAACCAATGGCCAATTGCATGCCTATTCACCCAAATTTATCCAGCAAACTTTAAAATCCACAGAAAATTTTATAGCAACCACGGCATATCGAGATAATCCAGTTGAATATTTACTGACATCGTATGATTCACTCCAAACTGCCAATCTGATTCAGGACTCCCCAACATTTGGCATTTCAACCCGTAGATCTTTGTTGTTTTAAATGGTAGCTTCCTTTCCATTTAATGGAAAAACATTCGTATCTATCATTTGCTTTTAGTAACCCATTGAAATGAGCTCCAGTAAAGTTAATTATATCTGAAAAAATGGCGTGCGCAACATAGGCATAGAGTCTTGCGACATCTCTGCATTATTAAAACTATATTAGAAAGTTTCTACGAGTCAGTGTCATTCACAAGGCCTATTATGGCACCAAGAGCAGCTCCCACCGATACAAGAAAAGAAATAAAGCTGAAAGTTTGCAAGAGGGTCCACTTGAGTGCGAAAGGTCGGACTTTATTCTGAGAAATGTACATCTCCACTGGAAAGTAAACTATCAATGGCCAAAAGTTCAGGGCACCCAAAATTGCCAGCACATCATTGAATAATGGAAATAAGATGGCAATGCCAGTAGTGGACATCACAAATGCAGTTCTCCAACACAACCTCAACGGATTGACATTGCACGGCCCAAATAAGGGAATGCGTATGAAACATCCCTCACAGATGAATTTGTTGTTTGGCCATTTTTTAGATGCCCAACCTTCAATGAAACCAAACACTGGTTGACAAAATACCTGCAAGAATATGAGATGTTATGTCAATAGGTTTTCCATCGCTAGCCAGGATAGAGCATGAAGAATATCTTACAACTAAGCCAGCTAAAAGTGCTAAACTCTTACTTGGTATGCTCCAACCAGGTGAACCACAACGCATGCATTAGCAAAGTCAATCAGCCAGTAAGGCTCATAGAATCCAAATCCTGTCAAGAGGTTTCCAGGTGCATTTTCCCCAAAGGCTGCATACCCCAGAGAACCACATAGCATATAGAAGAATGTTGTTATCGTGATAGAAAGTAATGATGCTTTCTTCATAGTTCCACTTTCTCGGGGTGGTGACTTCAGAGTATCCTGCACAGTTATAGATTGGAAGAGGCCACAGAATTATCCTTTTAACTTCTTTTCCTCCATAGGATTCATATAAGAAAATGAACATAAAGACTCTGAGCTATACCTGAATCTCGAGGACAAGTGAAGAAAATGGAAATGCAAACGCAATGTCACCAAGAGCTTGGAGAATCCGCCATGCTTTCTGGGCTCCAGTAACAGAGGTGTTCCAGCTGATTCCACCCAGATTACCATAAATTTCCCCATTTTCTGCCATTTCCCCAAGGTTTAAACCTCATTAATTTCAATAGGGTAGGGAGGCCAGAAAATGCGTATTTGGTATTGGTATTTGAATATTTGAAGTGAATAAAATTAGAACTATGCAGGTGAAATAGATTGATGAAAATTCCAAATATCTTAGGCTAACCATATATCATTTAAGAGACCAAGTGGGGCAATGATTGAAGCTCTGAACAAATGGAATGGAGTATGATGCAACAATACCAATTACTTTGGCAACGCCGAGACCGAATCCTATTGTTGCATATGAAAAGGACATCATTGCTGCAACTATTGAAAGACCCCAAAGATTATGGAAATTTGGTAATTGAGAGAGGAAAACTTGTATTACTCCATAAAGGATAATATATGTTTGCTCTGAGAATTGGCATGGAGATTCATGTCCATTTCTGTGGTAACAATTTGATTGCCTGATTGCTCTGCAATGTTCAATATAAGTAGTCAGGGCAATGAGGGAATAGTAGCTAAATAACCTTTGAAAACAAGTCAGTGGAAGGGTTAAGTCTAAATTAGAATGCATGTGCCCTGAAAATACCATTATAAACCCCAAAAATTCATGTACAATTAACAGCAAAGCCTTTGTATCAATAACACAGTTTTATATATGATGGGGAATTGGTCGGTGGAACTTGGAAGTAAACTTTATAGTAACTGCCTCCGAGTCTTTTTCATGGGAACTGACCTGACGCTCATTGAAGCAGTGATTGTGTAAGCAATGCAAACTCCATAGAAATTCACATATTGAACTAATCCACACAACCGTGCTCTTATTTCACCTGAGAAGTAGGAAGAGGAAAATAAGGCAACCAAGGTAATAACAAAAACTTTCTTCCAAATATAAAGAATATAGAAGGGAAATCTGAATCAATCCAGAGATAAGCAGATAAGGCACCCAGATTCACTCGTACTGCGTCCCTGTAAGAACCGTTTCTGATGGGCCCAGTGATTGGATCTGGGTACCTGTAACAATCGACAACCAAGGAAGCAGAATACAGTGTGATAAGAGCAAAGATAATCATAATTGCTGGCCCTGCAATCCATCCCAACTGTGCAAAACTCCATGACAATGATAATACCCCTGCCCCTATCACTGATGTAATTATGTGAGCCGCTGCTGTCCATAAGTTTCCTATTAACCCAGATCAATACACAAGCTTTAGAATCCATTGAAATTGTTTTATATCTCTCTCTCTCTCTATATATATATATCACATTGCATACTCAACACTGCTCTCTGGTTGCATAGAATAAACAGTCAAATCCCTGTTAGGAAGGAAGCCTTGTTTGTGAGACGGGAGACTTAAGCACAGGGATTTTGATTGTTTAATCTATGAAGCTGGAGATACTTTACTTCTCCGGATTCCAATATATGATTTCTTAACCATTAAACTCATTATCATCCTTATTTTCTTAACCCATCTTTAATTGTATCTTAAAAAAATACTAGATCTATTTTATAATTGCGATGAATTCATGCTAATATACAAAGCAATGCAGAGACATGAGATGAAGTGGAATTAGCCACCTGTTCGCTGGACTTGTTCGACCTCGTCAGGGGAATTGGAATATAAATATGGATGACGGTGTCCATATTTCTCATCCATGGCAGACTCGTCTGAACATAAAGGATCTCGTAGGTCTGCCATTTCCTCTGTCTGTATATAGTGTATCCCCCCTATGTGATGCAATGCTTATCAAGCAATTCAGATATGCCAGCGTTACTATCGATACTGATGTACAGAACTTAATATCGAAGGCAGGGGGATATGAATGTTCCTTTAAATCCATGCTAATGGCCTCGGGATTTGTTGGTAAGCAATATATAACGTTATGAAGAACCTGTATTCATGTCCATTTGATTGTCTGGTAAGACTGGTTGGTTGCGCTGATGGAGACAAATACCTGTTTCAAGATTATGAGATTTCACGGATTATGGGTTGCTTACTAAAAATGTCTTTGCTAGAGAAGCGACTAATATTGATACTAGTAGAGGTGAGATTTTCAAGTGTGTTTGCTCATTGTGGAATTAAAGTATTAGTTGGATGGATTGTTAGTTGGGATGGTTGGAGAATACGACCTCCAACCCTTTCATTGTATTTTATCTGTTTGGTATTCATTTACGTATCTCAATTGCCTTCGCAACATCCTTGTCAAACTTATCCTTTTCTTCATTTTTTATATTTCTAACTGTTATTTTCTAAAATATTTGGTTGGTGGGGGTGTTTCTCCTCTTGGCTACTTCCCATTGGCCTCCAATTCTCCTTTATGATTCCATTATTATTTTCCCCTTCTTCTTAATTCGATTTGTGTTGATACTTGCAAAGTGTCTTCGTTTTATGACTCTATATAATGGCCCTTTTTCTTAATTCGATTTGTGTTGATTCTTGCAAAGTATCTTCGTTTTATGACTCTATATAATGGTGGTGATGACTCTATATGGTGGTGTTTTGGAGTTGTTTTTTTATAACTTAAAAAAAATTATATATTTAATTATAAAAGTTTGTATATTAATATCACAAAAATGAACTTAGATTTTTGACTAAGACATAGACGTTAGCTGACACAACAAATCGATGCATGTGTGAGTATGCATAAGAAATAAGAAATAAGTATTAGATTAGATGAAGACGAGCCAAGGAACTGTAAAAGAAGAATGACTTATAGATGAGTAAAGTATATGTCAAATGTGAATGCAAGACAAAAGAATACACTAAACATGATTGGGTGCACGTATGTGTATGACGAAGATCAAGTGAATTGTATAGTAGTTGTGTTGTTAGGCAATAAATATTAGTATTGACCTACATTCACGTTGATATTATGTTAGTGAAATAAAAGTGAATAAATAAGACACTACAAAGGAGATCAGGTTGGTTGGTCCCACTAGTAAGTGAAAAAAGGACAAGGAAAGTCCAAGAAAAAGAAGAAAAAACTAGTACAAAGGTGTGTACTAGGATAGTTGAGATAGTTGTAGACACTTAGTGCTTAGAATAACTCTATGGCCTACACCTAGAATAGATATAAATATTCCTTATTCTTAATGAGCATGCTTAGACCAACGCTCTAAACATCTCTATCCATGATTTCTTATATGTTTGTTTCTTCCATGCATTCTACTAGTGGTTATCATGCTTAATTAAAGTTTTTGCTACATAATTTCTAGGATTTGTAAAATGCATTAAACTCGACCCTATAATGACCACATAGAGAAGAGACACATTGTGCCACGGTACCATTTGGTGTCAAACTAAGGAAATACTTTGGTAAAGAACTAGCTTTGGCTAATCCAAGATTTGTCAAGTGAGGCGGTCTCCAAATACATAAATGGTCCATAGAGGAGTGTAGCATCCATGGCCATCAGGAACTGCCAATTACAATATTTATTTCCTCATTAGACACTTCCAAGGATAAATTAGACCTTTGACATCAGTGTAATACGATTTTCTTTTAATATATAAAATAACTTTGGAAATAACATTGCATATTATGAATTCACTCATTACCCATCAAATTAAAGGAATTTGAAAATAGAAAGCATTCTACAAAGAAGTAATTAGGAATAATTATCTCTAATTAAAACCATGTCCACCAAGTTGATTGTTGAGGAGCTAGTTAGCATCCAAGCATAGAAATTTGCTAGAGATTCCAGCCACAAACCAAACCATGTTACCATTGGGGTGGATGAAACTCCTACAAGGCTCTAATCTCACTTAGCTTAACCCATTTCTCTCATGTTTTTCCCATCTATAGAACAAGATATCATGGTGACTCGTACATATTCACTACGTAGGCCTTGATTCTCATCACATAAGTTCATAATGAAAATAACAGATCGTTTATCATATTATTAATTAGAGTTTGTTGGGCCCCTCATTTTGAATTTGGGAGAAAACAAGATTGTGATAGTGTTAAATGTAAGGTCCCTTTGCCTTAAATCTTTGAAATATACCATAAACTACACACGACCATGAATATAAATGTGATAATACTCATTGTATGTATATCTATGAAATTACATTTTATTTGGGTATAATATATCGCCAATTACTTAACAACAACAACTACACAACCATGTTAAAAACATGCCTATAACCATTATAAATGGAGAAAATAACCAAAGTCGAACATGCATTAAGCAATAACTCACTCAAACATATCTATTTAAATTCTAGATATGTCCAAGAATGGTGTAGTATTCCAACAACAATAAGCTTCTATCTTCTCCCTCCTCTAAAGCCTAGAGTGGAATTAAACCTCTCTACCAACTAGGACTCTATCCAACTTCTTAGGTCCAAGAAATCTTTCAATTTCGTATCCCTCCATCCTTGAGACTCCAATAAGAACAATACAAAATATGGCTCCAAAAATATTGTCACAATGCAATATTTCTTCCAAGAATTCTTTTATATGTCCACAAGATCCAAGATCCAACTCCAACCATCCCCCTAAACACTACTTCTTCTTATCAATTTATAAAGTTGTCATACACATTTCCCCAAGTTTCATCAACCCCCCTTAAGTTTTAGGGAAAATATAGATTAAATAAAATAATATTTTAAAATAGAACACAAAGTCTTTCTTCTCATGCTAACTTATTAATTGAATTTAGCTTTTTATCCTAAAATTTATGGTAGCCCACCATACCCATTTAATTCATTATACCAACCACCAATCAAAAGTAAAAGTAAAGTAGGGGATGTAGTGCTACTACACATTTAGATATTTACATAGTTGTTATACTCTTTCAATAATCAGTAATCCATTAACTAAGTAAATGTTATTACATCTAGTGTGCATGCATAGTGTACACGTTTGTGTAGTTAGCTTACACATATATTGTATGTGTATTAATGATGAACAATCACTATCTCTAATGCATAGTTCTTGTATGTTCACAACCAAGCATTCAAAGTGGTAAATAAAGTAAATGCATCATTCATTAATATTTACTAATCAATTCAAAATAATATATTGATCATTATCATCGCACTTAAATTATCAAAAGAGAATAAAAGTAAATGTTCTAAACATGGATGGATGGTAGGACACATGTAAAGAAATAAGAGTAGCGTATCTAATCCCCAAGCAACATTATCAACTAAGTCTTAATCATCCTTGCTCCCTAACCAACTTCCATCTTCCACGTCCTATCATTTCCTATGTTGCAATATGATGGAGCATTGACTTTATCAACCTAACACCAAATATAACATGTAAGTGGAAGCATAGGCTATATCGACCTAAATTCCCCAGTAAGCAATAGATCGTTGCTATCACATGTTTATGGGAGTATGGCTTAACATGACCCTCCCATGACTCTGTGTTTCAGAGGATACACAGTGGATAATACCACCATCCCTCTTGATAGAACTAGGGCCAACACCCTACATTTAACCATATTGTGTAGATATTATTCTTAGAGCCACATCGTCAAACAACCACTCCAAACAAGTTATGTGTCTTGTCAAAACCAAACTTAACCACACATCATAATAGTGTTTGAAATCATAAATTAAATCGTAATTAAAGCTTGTAATATACATTATCAATTTCTCGAAAGTTTTTTTTAATAATTTATATAACATTTTTACATTACTTTCCAAACCTTTTTTAAACATGCATTAATTTTTAACTATATATAACCATTATCTTATATTTAAATTATTAATAAAGTATATTATAAAATCCCACTGTTAACGCAAAACGACACACAATCAAATATATATATATATATATAATTCGAACCACCACACTCTCCATATCTCCCTATTATATCAACATTGTATATCCTCGTCCATAAACAACACGTCAAAAAGTAAACAATATAATATATCCTTTGTTCTTAATCATCATAAATATAATATTCAAATTAATTTTAAAAAACTATCGTACAATGATGAGATTTTCAAACTAAATGTATAAAATAAGATTATTCGATAATCCAATTTCTTCACACTATCTTATAAAAATCTTTCAATAATGAAGACACCTCATTTTCTCATTAACTCAAATTTGTCAATGCTCCGAGGTTTGGTGCAAGGTTGTAAGTGGCTTCAAACACACTTAACCTTGCATTTTTAATTCTAATTCCATTAAATTTCCACTTACTATTCCATAAAATCTGCATTTCATGTATACACATGAAATTTTAATTTCTATGTTAGAATTGAGCCTATGAGGTGTACTCATAACCGTCGATAAATGTAGAATATGCTTTGCCATAAAGTCATGCCACCGAATTTATTACCATTGACATGTTTCAATAATGTTGTTGGTATTCGAAAATTACAATAAAATCTTGCACTGTTGTCACAACATATTTGCCTCAAAGTAGTCACAATCATGCCTCGAATTGTTTTGGGTACTATTTGGTGCGTTGTTACCATTTATCCTATGGTAGAAGTTTTAGAATAAACTTGGATTGGTTTCTTAGGGTGGATTAGCTCAATTTAGAGCTATAAGACAAGTCAATGGCTCAATACGGTGGGTTAGTAGCTATAAGAACAAGTCAATGACTAGATTAGTAGTTATAAGAGCAAGTTGGATTGGTTTCTTAGGGTGCATTAGCTTAATTTAGAGCTATAAGACAAGTCAATGGCTCAATACGGTGGATTAGTAGCTATAAGAACAAGTCAATGACTGGATTATTAGTTATGATAACAAGTCAATGACTCAATTGAGCTGCTTCTTTAAGAAGCTCTTTTATCTCTATTTGATTTACTATTTGCTCAATTATTTATAGAAAAATTGTTTTGGTTGCTTTAAAAAGGTTACTCAAACTCTACTCCTACCGTGTTTGGTGTTTTTGAAGGTTTTTCTAGTAAATTCTAATTGATGAGGATCTTTCCTATACTAATTGATAGTCGAGAGTATCTATAGATATTTTGAGACAATTACAATCGATAGGTTTATTTGATACAAGTTGTTACTTCTCATTGACCAATGATTCCCATTGTTATTCTCGATAGGCTTTGGTTGTTCCAACATTGATCTTAATATATGACATTGAGTTTGAAAAACAAGAAGTACGATTCTATAAACAAAGATTGTTGAACACATTTAGTAGCAATTTTGAATTGGTATGTCTACAATCAATAAATGACTACAAGTTATAGATTTCTCCAATACAAAGAGTTGTTGCTTGTGGCCAATGACTCAAGGAGGATGATAGAATGATTCAAAGGGAGGGTATGAATCTCTTCTTGATGATGAAATTTCACAAATTTGTAAAGAGCTTGGAATGTTTGGTTCACTATAACACCCTGGGTTTTAAATCTCCAGTTTTATTTGTACATAGTGTAATTATTAAGTTAAATGTCCTGAAGGGTCGTGACATAATCATATGTACATGAACAAATTATAATTAAAAAAACAATTGGATGCTTATGAGGAGGAATGTTGAAAAGAGTATGGGGGACCAATGAATTCCCCAATGAGAGAGTAAAGGGGGTTGTGAACAGTCCTAAGGGGTTAATCACATAGCCTTGGTTTAAATAAAATCCAAAAAAACTACCTTTATGATGTTAAGTCTTAAACCTTTTTTACTAATCCTTAAACCTTGCTTATGTACTAAGTGGGTGTTTAGGTGATAGTATTAGAAGTTAAACGATGTGGGTCTCTTGGAGAGAACACATGGGTCAAGTTCCTCACACTAAAAAAGACATGCATTGAAACAAGAATTCACACCATCTTGGTCATTGTCTTTGGTTGTCCATTAGGAAAAATTATGCTCAGAAGAAGAGGAATGAAGTATTAGCTACATGTGAAGGTTTTGAATCTTGTAAAACTGTAAAAGTATGCCAGTTATGCTCATTTCTTCGTATAGGTTGGGTGTCTTGCATGCTAACCAATGACTAGTGACATCTAGAATGGTATTGGGACTTCTCTCAGTGGAAGTTTGGGGCATTTATGTCATGGTGGCCTGAGTTACTATTGTGAAGAGTGAACCATGGCTATGCTAAGGAATTGAAGTTGAGAGAGGGAATGTAATATTTATTATGGAGCTGGTTGTAGCCATTGTTTGAGTTTTGTGAACTAAATCCCTATTGTTAGTGTGGGTTGGGTGAGTGCCTAGTTTCAATTTCCATTGAAAACATGAGTGAATTCTCCTGGTGAATTAGTGGTTCCATCTTAGGGGTGGTAGTTATGTTGAAAGATAAGGAGCACATGATGCATATGGTTGGGAGGAGCGTGCCCCACATGCATCCAATTTCCTAATTCAAGCATTGTATATATGAGTATTTACTTGCTAGGGATTTACCTTCATATTTGAGTGGTTTCATGAGTTAACTCATTAGTGGTATATATTTATGACTTCACATACTAAGTATATGATAAAATGTATCAAGGGAATAATGTTAAATTTATGATAATTAGGTTTAATTTTGGAGTTGGAATTTGTTTGGCTAAGTCTGCAATGTGTTTGTTTAAATTATAAATTATAAATTACAATGATGAACTTGTTAAGCTAGAATTACAATTTTGTAGCTTTATGTTCTTATGTTTTATTAATTGATTGAATGTGAATTTCGTAACTACAAAAATTAAATTTATTGGAATTCATAAGTATGCCATGTGGTTGAATAAATGGCAAGTTGTTTGTGAATTTATAGACTAAAGTGATGAAATTGCTATGTTGCTGGAAATGCACATTTGCTATGTTGAAAATTTTTTCAAGACTTTGCACACAACGTGCTTGACAAAATTTCTCAATGAGACTTAAAAACCTTGCACATTATGTGTTTGTTAAAATGTCTCAAAGAGATATGGCTAAATGAGTATCCAAATCCCCCCCTTTTAGAACTTTTGGTAGTAAGCTCACAGTCTGGTAATTCATTGTAATTGTGGTAGTTGAATAGTGTAAATCTTGATTGTCGAAGTTACCAGAATCTTCGGGTTTGCAATTTTAGCAATGAAGTTGATTTCAATGGTTATGGAATTCTAGTGTGTTTGTCAAAATGTCTCAAGAGTACTTGAGACTTAGCATACTATGTGTTTAATAGATTGTCCCAAGAGGCTTGAAACTTTGTACATCATATGTTTAACAAAATGTGTCAAAGAGACCATAAGCTTGCACATAATGTGTCAAAGAGCTATTGGTAGGAAGCACAGGGCATTTTTGATGGAATGTCACAAGGAAATATTGTTACATGAAATGCCAAAAATTGCATTTTCTAGAATTTTTGGTAGCTACAAGAAATTATGTAGAATTTATGGTAGTTACGGAAAATTATATAACAAAATGTGCTATGTTTGTATAGGGATTGCCTTTGGGTCTGTGTTAGTAATTAATTAAGCATTATTGCACGTAGAGAGAAAAGAGTGTTTCCCTTTTGGGTTCAAATTGATGATCCTGAAATTGTTTGGATAAATATAACCATGTATTCTGTGGGAAAACCGCTAATAAATGTATTCATCTTACATTCCAAGGTATATATAGTCACAAAACTTGTGGTTCACAATAAATGTTCTATGTCCATGAATATCCTCCAAACTATTTATAATTCTATTGCTTTCATTTTCCGAGCTTAGATTTGTATAGGGAATTCATGTAGCCTATGTTTTCTAGGTTTAAAAAGGTAACATAGTTACCTGTAGAATGAATTGGTTTCCAAGCCTAATGAAAAATCGGTATTTCCGGGAAATTTGTTCAAATCTTAATGTAGATAAT
Organism: Pseudotsuga menziesii; assembly: GCA_001517045.1. Lineage (NCBI taxonomy): Eukaryota > Viridiplantae > Streptophyta > Pinopsida > Pinales > Pinaceae > Pseudotsuga > Pseudotsuga menziesii. The sequence goes on from LPNX010586607.1 coordinate 86,301, forward strand.
TGTTGGAAGGGTGATGTTAAGCCTTTATAAGCAATTAATTAGTGGATAGTAAATATAAAGAGTGTTGTGTATGCAATTTATAGGATTTTAGTTTTGTTTATTTAAAATAAGTTTTACGAATAGGTTAACCATCTAAAGGGGCTTATTAATACCCCTATGCATATGAACATGCTTATATCTTTTTTATGCTTATTGTTTATGTAACAATGGCCATTCATTATTTATTTAGGAATTATGCATTTAGGTTCATTATGCACATCTATATTTAAAAAAAATGGGTGTGTTTTTTAGTATAGTAACATAAGGGTATGTTACAGAGTGGTATCGAAGCTGAGGCTTGAACACTCAGCCTCTGGGTAAATTGATCTAATGTTAATTATTAAAGTTGAGGTTCAACACTTAGCTTCTGGGAGTGTAGTCAAAGAGTAGTTGAGATTACAACTCTCAGTTTTCCTTTAGGCATGATCTTGCTTGAAGTTAATGCTCTTGCTATTGATAAAAAAAATTATGTTAAATGCTTGAAAGGAATCACATAACTATCATCATCACGAGCATACAATGGTAAAATCATATATTTTCAACACATAAATAGGTCCATATGTACACATATCTAATGTCCATATTAATCTAACTGAGTCCAAACATATACTAAGTCAATGAATTACTAAGATAAGTAAAAATTAAAGTTCTAATTCCTAAGGACAAAGTATGGAGCATTACATATACCCAACATTTGGGAAACTTTGTGCTAAATTTATAGTCAAGTAAAGGGTGTAGGGTAATCTTTGACATATGGTCTTTACGGTTCTCTTAGGAAACAAATCATGGGCTATAAGTATCCCACTTAATATTAATTAATAAGAATGCCTAAATCATATTTTTGGTATATGTACTGGCTTAGTTATGCATGAACTCTGACCAACCACTTGTAAATTGATCTCATAATCCCATGGAATTTTTCCAATATATACTAATGTCAAATTTGAAATAGAAATGATATCGTACACCTTACATGCATCTAGTAATCATGCAAGTTGATATTTAACTAGTTTGATCCTCCCAAGGATTTCAAATGATCTAATTAAACATGGAAATGATTTGATTTCCTTGCCTAATTTTATTGTACTCTTCATTATTGTAACTTTTGGGAAGACTTTGTCCCCCATTTGTTTTAGTTCTACAGGCATTGACACACCCCTTTTGTTGATCCCTAGCTTCATTGAACCTCATTCTGACTTGAACCATAGGCATTATCATACATTACTTTCATTATCATTGCAAGTCATATAATATCACTCTTGTTTTATCAATAGTTTAGGCACATGGATAAACATTATCATAGTTCTCTTGTCTATTATAGACTAACTTAAAGTCATTCAAACTCACAATCAACCATGGAGATCAACTTACCATATCATCATAGGTACCTCTTATAACCGCATAGTTTTCTAACAAATCTCTCTCTTTGTCAATTCAATCATAAATTGTCCTCATGATATCTTAATTATTGCAAGCGTACATGATTTACTTTACCTCTAAGTCTGAGGTCATCTCACTTGAAAGTTCAATGGTATAATATCATATTGGACTCATGTATACTATTAAGCTTTAAGTTGCACTTGCATAAGAAGTGCTTTAACAACTTTTCTTTAATAAGTCCACAATAAGTCCAACAACTCACTATCTTTGTAGAGACATGCATTGGTACATACATTTTCTCCATCCACTCATAAATTATTTCTCCCACCTCTTCACCCCGATCATTACCCTCTCATACTCTTAGTGCAAAGATCCAACATTCTCTCTTTTAAGATTCAAGTGTCATTTTACTCAAGTAAGTCCTAGGGAAATTAAATTTTCATTCTATAGAAAGTTGTAAAATTAAACATATGCATCTTCAAATAAAGTGATTTAAAAATAATTTTATTCTTAAAAAAAAATTCATATAACATTTTGGCATTACTTTCAACACCTTTTTTTAAACCATACACTAGCATATCCACCTTCGAGACCGATGGAAATTCTGATAGGTATCAACGCATGTCAAGGGTGTAGCCTCATTGCCACAACAACTTCCTCCCATAACTTCAAACCCTGTAAATAAACCACCTCAAATTATATCAGGACTCAAGATTATAAGTAATATTGTTTGGTACCAACAGCACCACAGGAAATTGAAATATAAGAATATAATATAACTCCACTCAAGTAAGCTTACATTTCATCCCATGAATAGTTGATATGAGTGTTGCATTAAATTTTGTTGTGACCTCATTTAATTCCTTTGATGTATCTTTGTATTTCTCTCTTGGGTAATTGCGAACAACAACAAGAAGCATTGTACACATAAACAATAAACAAAATACGCTGCTAGAAAATATGATGGAAGAGAACCTCACATTGCTAGAAAATATGATGGAAGAGAACCTCACATTTCTATGAGAAGAAAAAACTTGAACACACAAATCAAACGATTCAATTCATCCATTGAAAGCGATTCAATTCATCTTGAACAATACAATTCAAAACGATTCAACCTCTAAAAATATTTCAATATTTTTAAAAATTAACAATTAAAGCCCTAGGTAGATCTGATTCATTTAATCAGTAGACACGACAAAAAATATTCACATTAAGTTAATATAGTCCTTTCACATTTAAAAAATAAAAAACATAAAACCCTACCCGACTATAAAATAATACACTTATCATTTTTTAACTATATAACAATTATCTTACTATCTAAATTATACAATAAAATAACTATATAATAATATATAATTATATTTAAACACCTTTCGATTATAAAAATCCCAGTATGATTATGTAAAATACCACCCTCATATATACATATAATTTTTCATATCTTTGTGGTATATAAACATTATATATTCTTGTCCATAAACAATACAAGTCAAAAAGTAAATAATATAATATATCCTTTGCTGTTAACAACACGTCTAAAAATTTAAATATTCAAATTAATTAAAAAAATCTTTTATATCGTGGAGACCTTTTCAAAATAAACGCATAAAATAAGTTTATTGGATAATTCGATTTTTTCACACTATTTTATAAAACAATATTTAAAAGATAAATACACCTCATTTTCCAATAAACTCACTTTTAATAAAAAAGACACCTCATTTTCCCATGAGCTCACTTTTAATAACGAAGACACTAAGTCAAATTTGTCAATGAGGGTAAGGTTATAAATGGCTTCAAACACACAACCTTAAATTTTTAATTCAATTAAATTTCCACTTATTATTCCAAAAAATCTGCGTGTGATGTATACATATGAAATTTTAAATTCTGTTAAATTTGAGCGTATGAGGTGTAATCATATCTTTGCGTTGTTTTTTTTCTACGGAAATAAGTTAAAATAAAATTTATTAAGATGAATCACTTTGTATATAGAGGTTGTAGATTTTTAGTGAGTCAGTTTCCAATATTATCAGAAAAAAAGGATGTCTATAAAGAGAGAATTATAAATTTTTATCAAAACAAATAAAAGAAAATTTCAAAAAATGATATTCCAAAATTAACAATAAAGATGCATTTAAAGAGGCTGTTTTTCAATAGCATGTGTCAATATGATTGTATTTATGTCATCCTATATTTTCCATGAGTTCTCATCCATGATAATCCCCATTTCGGAGAGGGAATCAACTGTCGTGTTCCTTTCCCTCTGTACATTACAAAAGATATATCGATGAAGAGACTCATATAACGAAGAATGTCTTCGAAGTTCGATTTGAGATTGATATTCTTTGGTGGCTTCCTAAGTCTGAACCAATTTATCACTAGCGAGAATCTCCAAAAACCTAAAGCCTCTAAACACCTTTAGAATTTACTAACTTGAGGATGAGTCAAAGAGATTTCAGTTGAGCCATGTTGTTTGAAGCCCTACCTAAACCAGTTGCATACTTGTGTCAAATACCATCATAGATACGAAGAACGTCTCTTGCCCCTCCCATAGTTGGCCTCCTTTGAGACGCTCCATCGAAAAAGCACCAACTAATAGTTTTGTCTATATAGATTTCCTTGATGATTCTATGTTTCTCGAAGCCTTCATTTGAGGGAAAGAAGGAAAAATAGCCACACTTTTAGAAGCATAAATCATAGCAACAACATTAACATCCTGAAAAATATACTTTTCCCTTGCAAGCCAAGCCCCCCATATCAAAGGGACTGGCCAATCTCTATAGTGCTGGAAAGTGTCATTGCGATACCACTCCTTCCATGCTTCAACTAGGTCAACACCATTCCATCTGAATTGAACACTAAAAAACTGTGTTGCATACTGCGACATAGAAGAGATATAAGGACACTGAATGAAAAGATGAGTAATAGATGTAGATGCCTCACGACATAAAGGACATCTATTAGGATTGATACCCAGGAAAGTAATATTTATGTCCCAAACCAAGACTTTGCCATTCATAGCAAGCCATAAAAACAACTTAGTCTTTAGGGGGGAATTCAATTGCCAAATAGTGGAGTGCCACCAGATATGACCAGGCGAGTCTTCTTCTACACGATCTACATTGTATCCAATACTAGGTAAATAATTACCTCTGGATTCCATTTTATATCAAATAAGAGAGTCTTCATTATCATTAGGAAGGCATGAACTCTATGGATATCATTGACATATTGCTCCCAAATTATAACATGTTCCCCTTCAAATCCCAGATCAACAATAATAAGCCACTTATGATTGACGAGAGAAGAATAATTATGATCCAAAATATGATAAAGAAACCAAAATCCTCTATCTCGTAAGTGCATTGATCATATCCTTAGGAAGTCTATAAGCAACATAAAAACCTTGCCAAGGATCCCTCCCAATCAAGATCTTCCTGCCATTTCCAATATTCTAGACTAACCAATCTCCAATAAGATCATAAGCTTTAATCATAGCTTTCCAAATGATGGAAACATTTATGGATACCTTATTTCTATATCTGATCCATTGTTCAGTGGTTAAAGGATGAATATATTTCTGTTGAATAAATTTCGCCCATAGAACTTCACCTGAAATCAATCTCTAAATACCTTTAGTTGTGAGGGCTCTAACAAAGCTAGGATAGTACTTGAGTCTCCATCCTCCTAGCTCTTTAGGCATAATGAGTCTCTGCCAAGAAATCCAAGGATAGGCACTTTGATTCTCACTACCTCTCCATATAAAGTAAAAACATATTTTTCTGATGCTATCCATAGTGCCAATAGGGATATAAGCAATAGAGGCCCAGTAAATAGGTATGGCTTCAAGAATTGATTTCATCATCTCAAATATCCCACCTCTAGAGAGCCACTTGTTGCACTATAAGTTAAGTCTACCTTCAATCTTACTGACCATCCAAGCCAAATATTTCTTCGAGTAATCATTAGGATTTATAATATAACCAAGGTTAACCAATTGTTAATGTCAATCAGGGTGAAATTGAATTGGGGAAAAATCCAATCCATAGAAGCATGATCTAGGTTCATAAATTTAACGGAAGTTTTAGCTGCATTGCAGACCTTACCTATTGCTTCAAAAAAATAGATAGAATAGATCTTATCTTGGTTATGTCCCTCCTTGAACCATCAGTCAAAAGCAAGATCTCATCAACAAAGAGAAAATGAGTAATGACCAAATTACTTCCGACCACAATGCCTTTGATCCCACCATAAGTTCTGGCTTGAATAATGGCTCTATTGAGACCTTCAACAACCATAATGAATAATAAAGGCAGGAGGGGACAACTCTAACATAAACCTCTCTCAGGTCTAAAAAAATAAGAAGCATAGTATGTTAATAAGTATAGCAAAAAATAGACTGTACACAAGACATCATCCAATTGATCACAGGGAGGTCAAATCCTATATGGGACAACATCATGCTAAGATAAGTCCAGTCAGCACGGTTATAGGATTTAGATAAATCAACTTTAATAACTTGTAACACACCTAGTGTCACACTAGACTTAACATATTTTTTTTATAAAACATAAATGGATATTAGCTACATGTATACATTTGATAAGTACATAAACATTATAAGTATATAGAGGAAGCTTAAACTATTCTATAAACCCATAAAATCTTATAAGAAAGGCATAACATTTATATTCATAATCATTGTAAATCAAATCAACCTATGGTTTAAACCAAATCAACCTGTGGTTTACAATTTTCCTATTAGGCATAATGGGTCGAACCCATGTTCAACAAAAAAATCTAAACTTTATTAAATAATTATATTGAACATTTTATTTAACTCTTAGGAGCTATCTTTTCCAAAATAAAATAACATGAACATATGATTTCAAATTTCAAGAACAAACTACGTAGTAAAACTATCATTTTCCCACAAGTTTTTGCAATAATAAATTTTTATTTACCAATAAGCTTCTAAGTTACTAAAAAATAGATAGAATGGATGAAATTCCAGTTGGGTTAGGAACCTGAAATTGACTACTATTACAAGAAATAATTTCTAGACTTGGACACAGTTAAAGAGTTGGCCCATTCATGAAATTTCTAAGTGATAACGCATATTTAAAGATGTACTTATTTCATAACCATGAATTAAACCAAGTAGTACATGAATTTATACCCTGCATCCTCTTAGGAAACTTAAGAAGGAAATCATGCAAAAAATTTAACATCCATTAATTAATTAGCATATGAGAAATTAAAGCACAATTTTCAAGTATTAAACCTTGTCTTCAAATGGGAAACTAGATTCGTGGAAGCCACGCTCCACCCAATCGTAGGTCTCTTCCTAGCCTTTATTATGACACTCAAAGACCACCCCTTAGCTGGGACTTGTATATTCACCAAGAAACTCTCCTCTCTTCCCAAATCTCTTTCTAGTACAGGAAATAACAGTTGACCCACTCCCAACAGATGGATTCAGATTCTATTTTCAACTCAGGAAATAATTCCAGACAAACTCCCAAACATAGGGAACTAAAATCTAATTCCAACAAAGGAAATATCAATTTGGACACACTGCCAAACACAATGATTCTAAACAATTCTACATGCATCCAAGAAGATGGTTGTGGCCAATTCCATGCCAAACTGCACAATTCCCACTCTAATATCCTTCCAATGATGCCACAAAAAAACTCATCACTGCTTACTTCAACACCTAGGATCTCTACAAGAGCAGTTCATGCATAATTCACCATTAATTATGACTAACATATAGCATTCAATCACATGCTAACCAAATGAACAAGGGAATAATGGTTTGGAGCAACCGAGTTCGATTGATCTCTCAATAATCGAATCCAACTATCATGTTGGATGATAAATAAGAATAATATATATTAGATTATGAATATTACAAAGATGTCTTGGCTTTAAATATGGATTGGACATTCATGATGAGGAGACACCTCCTTTCATACTAACCTAACTTATAAATTATTTAATTATTTAATTATTTTCTTATTTATGTTCATTACATTGCCACTCCCTTTAAGGGAGCTTTTTCCTCAAATCTTAAGTATTTTCCTAATGTTGTTCTTCATTCTAATTCGGTGTCGATATTAGAATCAGATGAGGTCTCTTGAGCACAGACTTGCACTTCCTCTCCATTGATGATTTTTCACTGTATTGTCTGGTTGTTCCTACATTTATGACCAGGGGTCCAGTCATCACCACATCGACGACATATGTTTTTCTTCTTTTTTCTATTATCAGAGTAACTGTTAGATGACTTTGATCTATTTTCCATTTCATAGGCATATGATTGAGGTTTGTGGCATTGATGACCGGGTTACCAAGTATCCGCACAGTACCTACATTGTGTCTCTTTTTCTTGCCGATAATGGTTATCGCCTCTTGTTTTAATTCCTTCCAATTTGCGTTCTGCAGCTTTTGCTTTATGTCTTGCTACTTCTACGTTAGGTATGTCATGCAACTTTAACTCTTTTTGGAGGTATGGTTTAAGACCTCCTAAATAGGTTTCGAGTCTTTGCTTGTCAGACAACCCAAATACTCGTGTCGATAAGGATTCCCACTGATGTGTGAATTCCTCAACGCTTCCAACCTGTTGTAATCTGGTAAGTTTACTGAAAAAATCATCTTCTTTGATTCCTTGAAACCTATTAAAAAAAACATTTTTGAACAAGTTCTAGGTGTAGGTAAAATTATCTCTCTTCCACCATAAGTACCAATTATAGGCGCACCCTTCCATATGAATTGACGCATATTTCACCTTCTCCTCGTTAGATTGAATATTGTAAATGTCGAAGTATTCTTCTGCTTTGTTTAGCCAAGCAACGCATTGGTCTTCACTCCCATTGTATTTAAAAAACTCTATTTTTTCCTTAGGTGGGTACACTTTGTGAGGACGATATTGATTTCCTTTTGCCTTACGGTTTGATGGTGGCTCAGAACTACTAGATGGTCAAAGTGACATATTTGAATTGCTTCGCTACTAGCGGTGATTTTTAGCCTTTTTATTCTCTAACATCTTACTGATAGCATCTATTTTGTTGTTTAATCGTGCGTCCATATCTAGCAGTACTTTTGTTTCCATCTCTTGCTTAAGCGTCCCATTTTTAATCTTTATTTCTTTTTGCAATTCTTCTTGATTCTTTGCGAGTGTTTCCTGGGTGGTCACATGAAATGAGGCATCTAACATGTTTGGACTGCTGACTTGGCCTGGACTGGGTATGAGCTTTTGTAACATCTCGATTAATGTATTATGGTTCTGCGTCATGGTGCTCATGTTCTGTGTTAAGGTGTTTATGTTTTGAGTCATGGTACTCATTTTGTCATCCAGGTCTTTTTGTTTTTCTCTCAAGATGTCAAATTTGTCCTCCAGCCTTCTTTCTAGTACCAAAACACGCTCATCTTTGAGAATTGTGTTGTTATTTTGCATCTCTTCCTTCAAGCCTTTTTGGTTAGCGACAAGAGACTTGATGTCCTTCTCCATTTTTTCGATTTTCTCTTTTAGCTCTGCCATGGTCTTGGACCTTGTATGCGGAGGTGTGTACTTCCAAGCTATTTTGGTTTGTGAGAGATTTTTTTTAAATGAGATTTAAAAGAATAATAATTAATTATATACTAATTATTATATAATAAAACCTTTATTTTATTATTTTGTTTTAAATATAATAAAACAAAATTAAATATTATAATAATTTAATATCATAATATTTTGAAATAAATACTATATTATAATATTATATTATATATTATAATATTATATTGAAATATTATATTATAATATTTAATTTTTTTTTTTGTTTTTTTTTTCGGCAACACTTGGGATGAAGTGATAGGTGGTGAAATGGAGTAGCAGAAGAAATCAAGGATTGATGAGTCGAGTCCGAGCTCAAGTAGGAGTTGATGAGTCAAGTCCGAGCTTAGAGTGTAGGAGCGAATCCACTTTGATACCAAATGGAGCAACTGAGTCTGGTTGATCTCTCAATAATCGAATCCGACTATCATGTTGGATGATAAATAAGAATAATATATATTAGATGATGAATATTACAAAGATGTCTTGGCCTTAAAAATGGCTTGGACATTCATGATGAGGAGACGCCTCCTTTCATACTAACCTAACTTATAAATTATTTAATTATTTTCTTATTTATGTTCATTACATGGTTTATGTTCCTCCAGTTCAACACAACACGCCACTCCTTATGCATAACATGCATAGCCTTTTTTTAGCATAGTACCCATTCCAACATACCGTCCAAGTTTGATTCCCTCCTCCTGCAATGGTACTAGTTCCCACACAACAACATATCATTTGACACCATTAAATCACCACCTAACCCTCCACTAAACACCCTTTAATAAACATACGTAGCAACCTAAATGGGAATTAAAAGGTAAAACAAGGTTTAACAAAGGATTAGGCTAAATAAAAGTAAAAAGAGGGTATTTCTAAGGGTTGGCAAGGTTAACAGGTTATGACTTAGCCCCTTCCACTTCCTTGGTGAATTTATCAATCCCCTTTCTCTTTAGCATGCTACCACCTCTGAAGCTAGTTTATAATTTATATTATCATGGTGAAAATTTACATTTGTCCTACCATTCAGGAAATACATATCAAAATTACATGATAGAAGCAAGGGTATTATCCAAGGACATTACATAATTGTTGAAGGAATCTTCTTAGTCTTCATAGTATAAACAACTTCCTGAGCAATCCTGATAGCATCATGAATTTGCCTCTTTTCCAAAAAAATAAATTGTTCAAAAGACACAACCAAAGATAAAATACCTCTAATTTTGTTGGAAATGATTTTAGCTGATATTTTATAAATGTAATTACATAAAGAAATATGGGCCATAGAAATAAGATGATCATTCCTAGGAATCAGAGCTATAAAAGTTGAGTTAAGGGCCGCCAATATTATTCCTTTAACTATGGACTCTTCAAAAAATACTAGCAAATCATCTTTGAACATATCCATAAATCCAGTAGAAGTCTCAATAAGAAATCCATCTGGGTTGGGGCTTTTGTCACAGTGCATGGAATGGATAGCTTCGATAAGTTCCTCACAAGACACCTGTTCATTCAATGATAAATTCTGATCTTAATTTACAAAGGAGAGATAATGCACGAGAGTATTTAACATAGCATTAATAGTCACTCTTCATCTTCTTTATAAAACTTCTTGAAAGGATTGACCCCATTCTTGACCAACTCTTTGAACCATGAAATCGCGTTCCCATTATCGTCCTCCAAATTCCATAGAGTATTGGTATTCAGTCTATGCCTGTGAAACTGGTGGAAGTATTTGGTATTATCATCACCCTATGAGATCCAAATAGCTCTTCTTTTCAAATGGATAAAAACCTCCCACTCATATAAAATATTCCTCCTGAGAGTTTCAAATTCCCCCATATCTCTTTTATGATCTAGAGGAGAAACCTTTCGGATTAGAAACATGAAAAGTCTTAGGAATATATTCTATTCTAACCAAATCAGCTTCCTATAGGTTCATTTGCTTATCATCCCATTCCAGTGTCATAGACTTTAACATTTTCAAATTGTTAAGGAATTGGATAGTTGTAGAAGAAGGTCACCTAGGATAATAGTTCCTCCAAGCTCTGTTGACCATCAAAACATAAGCTTCGTTTTCTAGCCACTGAGCATTAAATTTAAAAGGATGAGGAGGTTTAAGATGATCTCCCTGGAATGCAATAAAGATTAGAAAATGGTATGAATCACTACCCTCACCCACCTATTGCTTGATTGTGGGGACACCATGAAGGATTCCAACCTACCAATCCTCTTAGCAATCCTGTTGTCACCCGGTATCATGCTCCTCCAAGTAGGTATCAAAAAAAAAGGAGGAAGGTCAAACAGATTCACATCTACTATCATTTTAACAAAGAATTCATCCAATGGATCAGGGAGTCTATGAACACCCTAGGTCTCCTCCTCACTCAAAGAAAAATTGAAATCACCTCGAATGATAACTTTGTCATCACAATGAAAACCTTTTCTGAAAAAAATTATCCCAAAAATCTTAACGATGTAAATTAGGACCATATATATTAACTATTGTAAAGGTCCAACCAAAATATTTGGAGAAGAAAACATTCCCCATACCAATGGGGAAAGACCGAGAATTTAGACATAGGATACATATCTTCTTCCATCCAGTTAAAAGGCCTCCAAATATACCAACAAATTCTATATAGGAGAAGTCCCAACCAGGTAGAAGGTGGTTCATCCCAGAGAGGATCGAATCACCATGCATCTGAGTCTCTACCAATCTCAATAGGGTCAATTTTTTAGAGGGTTTTCCTAGCCCTCTCACATTAAGGGACATAATTAACATTAATTCACAACTGAATTGGGAATACTTTCTCTAGGGTTACCTCCAAGAGATTGTTGAGTACCAGAATAAGCCTCCAATGATAGTTTTTTATGTGGCTGAAGCCATAATAGATCATCTCCCTCAAATTTTGGAAGAGATGGGTAAAGAGTCTAGAAAATCCCCCCTCCTAGAATCAAGACTAATCTCAGGTGTGATACTTTTGAGTATATATCTACTTTTCATAGGGAAATAACCAAAATAGGTGCCATAATCATGGGTGGAAAAGTGTGGAACTCATACTAGCATCTTTGAACAAATAAGATCTCCTAGGGAAATAATGTTAAAAAATATATCAAAATGCTTCAGGTTCGAAGGAAAAAATATCTTATCTGGAAACAAAACTAGGATTGGTGATCCAGGAAGACAAATATTCTCCATCACTAACCTATCATATGGAGCAAAAGAAAAAGGATCATCCAAAAAAGGAGGGTAATCTCTTAAAGGGGGAAGGTCTTGCTCATTTTGGCCATACAAAGAATCCTAAAATGATAACTTCCTTATAGGGTGCTCAGCTTAAGGTAAAAGAAGCCTCAATTCAGATACTCTATTAAGAAAGGATAAACCCATAAAATATGGATTCGATGAACAACAGGTATTCATGAAAGAAAGCCTAGGTAACAAAATATCTTTCGAAAGAAGAGATAAAACCCCAACAGGAAGAACTACATATTTTGGATCAAGAGGGGATTTGATAACCATGGTCTTCATTGAAAAAACCATAGGAGATGATAGGGACCCCAAAAATCTAGTCTTTGAGTAGACCATAAATTGAATGGGTAATGAAAAATTGTACATACCTTAGGATTCCTTTAGAGATGATAGGGTGTCCTTATTAGTTTTTTGGGATTGAGAATCTTAAAAAACGCATCCATCTTCTTAGTACTTCATACTATCATCAATGTATACCACATTATCTTCAACTCCCCAAACATATTCAACCATATTTGTCCCATCATTCATGTGAAGGATACCCTTGGAGGTAGGGTTTGAATCAACACTAGCACTAGAGGCTTTATACTCTAGGCCAATATCATGCTTAGATCTCCAGAAAGATTTAATATACATCTTGGATCATTCTTTGAGTAGGTGTCCATATATATGGCATTTGTTGCATGAAAATGGTATGCCAATGTAGTCAAGAGTATGAGCATGTGAGAAACCCCCTTCCGAAATCACCATATATTCCAAAAGACCATCCCTTAGGTCTAAATATGCAAGAATTTTAGGAGTAAGGATGTGTCTATAGATAAAAAACCCTAGCGAATTTCCAGTCAGGTTAAACATATCATTAATCCATAACTCCCATGAAATCCTATACAACTTAACCCATGTCGTTTGGATGAAATGCTTCTACCTTCATGCAGTGAAGGTAGCGTTCCATCAGTGAAGACTTAGGGTGGCAAAGTATTTACTCTAGAATCTATTCAACAAAGTAACAACATATTGTGGATTATTTAGGAAAATGCCCACCAACCTTTAGTTAAAGAGATACTCCAGGGGATAAACCCCAATAAGTATTTCCAAGTATAACGAATCCACATTCTAAAAGAGGTCAGGGACATATTATGGCCAATAAACCTTCCAATGAGGGCATATTTTAACATAGAAAAAAATTGGCACATTTCTATATCTTTCCCAAGGGCTAGGTTAAGATGACCAAACTTCCTCTTAATGCATTTCGATTTGGTATTTTCTAAGAAGTCTATTGGTTCTTCAGAGAGGTAGGGATGAATATTAGAGGGTCGAGGGTCCCGAATAGGTAATTCATGATTGACTAGAGAAGGTTCAGACCCTACCTCATGATTAGGTGTAGTAGTTGGAAGCTTAGAAACATTCATAGAATTATTAACCCTAGTCAGGTTACCGAGAGACTTACTAGAGAATACATCGCATATTACATATCTATAATCCTTATGTGGTCCAAATCCACCGATACACCCATAAGATATGCCACAGATAGGTTGTACATTTGAATCAACTTCTTGTCGATGACCTGATGGAGTATGGTCGGCTAAGAGTCCTTGCCCATAAACATCATTCCTAGGTTTTTTCTTCACCATACCTCGGGGGTTCACCGACTAGGTAAACTAGGGAATGCACTTCTAACTCCATACGTCACACTACATACTATGCAAGTATGCAATAACCTCAGGTGAATACAAAGATGAAACAGAGAGCTCACTACAAAATCCAGTCACTATTTTGCATGCTAAAAAAGTATGCAGAAACCTCAGAAAAAAGATAAAAAAGAAAAAAGTAAATAGTGCCTATTGATAATGTCTATTCCCACTTCTTTTAGACAAGGTTGGTGTTAGGATCATAGATATTGAATCCTTGTGTAGTCCTCTAAGTTCGTATCAGGATAAAACCTTTGCTTAGGATAGAAAATCATGTCCCAATTGAAACCCTAGCCACCATAGTTGTAAATCTCTCCACCCAAATTACATTCACGGTAGCAGAATATTATATCCAATAAAGTTGTTGGTATTTGATAATTACAATAAATTTGTTGGTATTAGATCATTACAATAGAACCCTGCACCATTGCCACAACATATTTACGTTAAAGCAGTCAATATCATGCCTCGAATTGTTTTGGTACTATTTGGTGTGTTGTTACCATTTATCCTATGGTAGAATTTTCAGAATAAACTTGGATTGGTTTCTTAGGGTGGATTAGCTCAATTCAAAAGTATAAGAACAAGTCAATGGATCAATAGGGCAGATTAGCTCAATTTGGAGCTTGTAGAGCCCCCTACTGGGTCTCCTTTAGCTTTTATTTACAGTCAAGAATTTAACTATATACATATACAGTTTAAAAATCAAAATGTTGTTTTATCTATTCTAACAATTTACTGTTTAATTGTGCAGGTAGCAAGGATGATTACAACATATAATCCTTTAATATTTAATAAACAGAATTTGTCAGATGAACTTTTAAAATTAAATAAACAGAATTGCCATATAAACTGCTGGAAAATACCTGTAGGTAGCTAGTAGATCCGCCTTTGATGCTGTCCTTGCTTGCTGTTTTCTCCTTGCTTTTCCCTGCAGCCAAAAGACCTTCCCCAAGTTCTGAAACTCAACCAGCCCAAACTAGTTTTGCCACCCTGCCAACTGGCGAGGTCTCGCCGACCACCCAGCTCCAAAGGTACCCCTTTGGACCCCCGAGCCCAAACCGAGTACAAGTCCTCAGCTGTTGTATCCCCTCAAAATCTCCAACAAGAAACTCTTCTTTGCAGCTTTCTCTCCCAAACTTCTCCAAAAAAAACTAAGCATGAGAATCCCCTCTTCTCCTCCCTCCTTTCTCCCTTTTATCTCCATGTTTTCCAACCTCC
>LPNX010586667.1:0-19224 GCA_001517045.1 Pseudotsuga menziesii
TGCTGCTACCATATGCTGCCATGTGGAGGGTGAGTAAAACCCTAACCACCTGTGACCATCAACTTGCTGCCCAAAAGTTGTTTGACTGCTGCCCAAATTCACTGCTGCTAGAGTTCCACTGGTACCCAAATTTCCTTCACAGAACATGAATTTTACATCAAAATACAAATTAGGGCTTTCTTCCCTAATTCTTCCTGCTGCCCAGAAAATCTAAATATGTAGCCCAGATTTGTTGTTACTTGCTTGGACTTCCCATATTTGTTTTCGGATCTACAACTTCCTGCCTGGAGCTGCCCGGATCTAATGCTGCCTTCCCGGACCCTGTTTTTCTGCTTTCCACGTTCATGACTACTTGCCCAGATCTGCTCGTAATTAAACCGATCCTTCCCAAGAAGTTCCTGTACCTTCCAACAAATTTTTCTCCTTAGTTTGATAGGGCTGTGAAATCCCCTCGAATTACATCATGATGGGGATAAACCATTGCAATTATTGGTCTTCAAGATGGAATTCATAGCTATAACTTTAGGGTTCAAACATTGGTGGATTTAATTTTTCTGTGGATGTTGTGATGGTGACTCCTGAAAAGTGTTACTGTTTTGAATTTTATGACTCCAACCTTAAAACCTTCGCTGCCAGGAGAGAAAGGGGTTATGTTTTTGTGTAATAATTTTCGGTTCCATAGTTGGGCAGTTCAAACAAGTATAATGGCAGAGGAAAGGAATAAGGCCACCTTGTAGTATCCTGTTACATACGATGGTGTCAATTTACTCCACAGTGAGCCAATATTTGTTTTCATTTTGTAAACCAGAGACTAAAAAGAGCAAGGCACAAACCTTATTTCTTCATAGAGTTTTTCTCTCACATATTTCTTTAGGGTAAAATCTTGGTGTCAATTTCTGTGTTCTTTCAATTATTGCGGTTTGTTATTAAATTCTTAGTTATCTTTCATAACGAAAGCAACATGCTTCTAATATTAAATCTTAATCACAAGTAACCACTGCATTGGTGAGTGTAATCTCACTGTATTTACAATAGTAATCTAAGATCTTCTATGACAAGCTGTCCATTGGAATATCGAAGGCAGTTTACAAATCATAAATTTAGTTGTATTTTATTACTAGAGTCTGTTGAGTGCTTCAGCTTCCTTAATTTCACTTTTCAAATATTTTCATCAGTATTTCCCTTGCCTTTGGCCATTGTGATACATTTTTCCCATTTCTTCCATTTTTTGTTTGGGTAATGTATAAAAGTTCTTGAACTATACTTAATGATTTGTAGGAAAAGTAGTCGTTTTATATTATTCATCTTGTTTGTTTGCTAAACATTCTTGCTATTTAGGCCTATTGTACTTAGATATTTTCTACTTCAACACCAAATATTTCAGAATGACTGGACTTCTTTACCGATTTTGTGATTATTTAATATGGGGGATTTCTCCATTTCCTTGGGGAAGTGACAAATTAATTTTTCCTTATCTGTATATAGAAGGGATATTAGATGCTATGTTCTCTTCATTGCCATGGGGAAATGAAAACTTTGTTTTCCTTTATCTGTAGATAGCAGGGATATTGGATGTTGTGTTTGCAAGGTTGGCAGACTTAATAATTAAATCTGTCATGATTCCTTTGACACATGCTTCAGCAATTCATATTGTTTCAGAAGAGTTAGTAAAAAATAAGCCAGATCTTAGCTGGGATTTATTGTCTGATACTCAGGTAAGTGTTGAAACTTGATTGTGTAGGATAAATTTTATTCAGTGGAACTGGTTTGGTGTTGATTGGGCACTACATTAAGACTTGTCCTTTTTGCAGCATGATTGACTGGGGTTACAAAATAAAATAACGAACATTTAAAATTGATTTAGAATTTTAGACTGAATAATTTATCCAGAGTAAGGATGTAATGGAGAAATCTAAACTTCTATTGCATCATTCTTTTTTGGTCGGTAGAAAAGTTCAAAATCTCATTAAGTATAGAGATCTTGTTCCTATTGGTGGATTTGTGCAGAAAATCTCTTATCTAAGTTGTTGCCATTTGATATTTGATAAGAAAATTTCATTGACTACATTTACAGGGTATTATGCATTATATATATATATATATCATTATTTTTTGGTCAGTAGAAAGGTTCAAAATTTCATTAATTATGGAAATCTAGTTCCTATTGGTGGACATGTACAGAAAATCTCTTATCTAAGTTGTTGCCATCTGATATTTGATAAGAAAATTTCATTTGAATACATTTACAGGGTATTATGCATTCTAATATAAGTACAGTCTGGCCCTTCCCAAAAACAAGAGCTATCAAAAACTTGCTACAGGAACAATAAAAAACTATAGATATCAAAGTATTGACAGAGAAAATATGTGTTAATTGATGAAGAAAAAATTCTCTTTTTCCTAACTTGGTTTCAAGTTTGTTTCAGTACATTAGTTTAATGCGCAACCCCATTCATTGTCACAACTACAAATGGAATTTTTACTCAAACTAATATTGTAGCTTGAATGAGAGATAAAACCAATAGCGAATGATTTGGGGTTTTAGGTGAGTGTGAAAGGTTAACTGGGTAGAATTTATTTGTGAAGTTCCAGTCATTAAAACATGTTGAAGGTTGCTGGGCAAAATATGCTTAAGTTCCAGCTGTAGAAGTCTTTCTAAGACTTAGAAGATCTTTTAGTGTGGTGTAATTGGCTTGGGAAGGACTGGAAAACATGTGCAGTATTCAACAGGCAGTATACCAACTCATATGGATCAACTAGAGTATTTACTGGTCTATTTGGATTTTGAGGTTCCAAGAACTTAACAAATTCTATGGATGCAACCTCTCAGGATCAAACTGCTCTGCAGAATGGACTTGAACAGAACTCGGATGGGACTGAGATGAGCAATGTTGAATGTGAAAAACTGACAAGAGATTCCAAGTGTCATCACTTGGAAACTTGGGAACATATTGAAGATGGTTTGAGTGCTATGCCTGTAGCATCAGAGGTGACAATTTCTAAGAGCATGGTAGAATGTACTGGATCGTGGCCACATAAATGAGGAAGATGTTCAAAGTTCCCAAGATGGAGCGCAAGTTTCCTCATGAGAGTATTCTGCAGGCGATATACCAACTCATATGGATCAACTAGAGTATTCACTGGTCTATTTGGATTTTGAGGTTCCAAGAGCTTAACAAATTCTATGGATGCAACTTCTCAACATCAAAATACTCCACAGAATGGACTTGAACAGAACTCGGATGGGACTAAGATGAGCAATGATGAATGTGAAAAATTGGCAATAGATTCCAAGTGTCATTAGTTGAAACATATTGAAGATGGTTTGAGTGCTATTCCTGTAGCATCAGAGGTGACACATTCTAAGAGTAGAGTAGAATGTAGTGGGTCATGGCCACATAAATGAGGAATATGTTCAAAGTTCCCAAGATAGAGTGCAAGTTTCCACAGGAAAGTATTCAACAAGCAGTAGCTTGTTTGTTTCTGTTTTTGGTGAAGATTATCAGTTCAAACACTTTGATAGTGTTAAGGACCCCCTGGACCATTACTTTCTAAATGAAACAAGCCAGAGTTATAGGATTTAATGATAGAAAGTGGTTAAAGAAAGTTCAGCAGGAATTGAGTATCATTGAAAAAACTTTACCTAACATGATTTATGGGCAAGTCTACGAGGATCATATGGATTTGCTAAGGGTTGTGATCCTTGGAGCCAGAGGGTCTGCATATCAAGAATCAAGATGACCTTTTCTTCTTTGATAAATTGTTGCCCAAGTCTTCATGATGCTGGGTGGATTTGGTACCATTCACACCCACCTCCTAGCCAAATTCTCTAGATCATTGTGCTTGTATTGGATCTCTTGATGGATTATCTTAGTTTTTATGTTCTGCTAGTGGAACTTTGGGTGTAGTCACTCGCATCTCTTGATTTACATAACAGGAAAATTCATAACAAGACATTTGGGTGTAGTCACTCGCATTCTCTGTAGGACATAATAGGAAAATTCATGAGGGATCTACCATCCCTATCTTGAGCAATATTAAGCAAAATGCATTCATGGAAATGGGCATATTTATTCCAGCATCATGAAGGTGCATCAAGGGCAACATTCACCACTTTGGGACAACATGAATTTGCAACAAAAGAGGGGATTGCACACCCTTATTGGTATAATTCAAGGCATATTAAATATGAATTACACTAACCAGCATGACAACAATTAATCCAACAATACACTACTTATTCTAGACAGGAATAGAGGTGCATAAATGAGGTGGGATCATACTCTACCATTAGCAGGAAGGATGGATGCATATCCTAAGGAGATATTGCAACATTGAAGGCACACCAAATTGGTATTTATGTATCCATTTTTAGTTGCATGTAGGATGCACTTCACTAGTGAAGTGGCAACACTGTTTTTAGAATACTGACATATAAGATTTGAAGTGCTAATTTTCAGTAGTTTACCTTTAGTATGTAGGAAACTCCACTTGTGTGAGTTATCTTATATTTATTACATGGATAGGTTACAAACAACTAAGGTGGGGTGCATGCATGGTGTTACATTGTTTTTTCTGAGCATGCATGCAGAGCACCTCACAAGGGGAGTTTACCTCTTACTTGTAATCAACTCTTAGACTTTAATTTTGATACAATGGGAATTTGGTCTCCATTTTCATTTTTTGTGTTGATTATATCCTTATCTTACATAAAAAATCTATGTTAGTAAATTTACAAGTTCCCAGTCAAACACTTTTCCTTTTCAGAAAGACCAAGATTAAGAATTACATTAGCAAGATTGGAATTTTCCTTCCGAACAAGTTGAAAGAGTTTCTCTTGTTTCATAGTAAATGTGCCAATTTTTTCCATTCCTTGATTTTAATCTGTAAACTCTACCACCATACCATCAACTTGAAAATATTTTTCCATCAATTTTGAAAAACTATTACATTTAAAAACAAGCTATAAAAACATGGAGATACTGCATGAGCAACACAGATACCAGACAATTAAAAAATACATGTTGAACAAAATGGTCAAGTGCAATATATTGTACTAGCAAACTCAACGATATGAATTCCATCAATATCCAATCTCTTAAAAACTATATAGTCTACACCACCTTGCATCCATGTCTCCATAGACGGCTTCTCTACCACAACATAATCTGCAGCCTCAAAATTCAACCATTTTAGATTAAAAACTAATTTTGAACCATACTAATCTAATTGAACAAAAACAACAAAAATAAAAACAACATCATTATCTCTTATTGATCTATGATAGTAAAACCTCAATGTTTGTATAGAATCTCATTTCCATGGCTATTTCATGCAAATTGTTGGTACCCTAAAGGTCTATTTGACCTCCATCCTTTGGAATCTTGTAAGTGAATAGTTTTTTTAGGATTTATCTCTTAATTATGTTATTTCTATGCTTCACTAATCTAAATATCCAAGCAAACATTGACACAACTTTGTCTTTTGGTATCTATCTCCATTGTTTTTTCTGTTTTTTTGAAGAAATTGTATGCATTGTAGCTGTTCTAAACAAATTCAATTGAGCTTAAACCCTCATTCAAATTTACATCATTATTACAAGATTTTAAATGATTATAGGAGATCCTAAGGAAGTTATTCAACCTCTTTTGCAACATTCTGATCAGAGATAGTTCCCTTAATCGAACCTTTAAATTTTCATTACTTTGCATGGTTATATTTCACTCTTATTAGAATTATGTTCATTGGTTTAGATCTGCAATTAAATGGGATTGTTAGCCAAACAAATAACTTAGGCTTTAAAGTTTAATTTGGAATAAAACTTTGGTCTGTGATTATCTAGGAATTACATTGGAATCTCAGTCTAGATTTTATTCTCTCTTTTAACATCTTGAATGGCCTAAAATTTGGCATATTTGTGTATTCCCTTTGCATGACATTTTCTGGAATCTACATAAGCAAATCCAATACTCTATTTTGGTGCACACTCATGTTCTTTTAAATCTCATTTATCTCAAACTACATCCCATATTGTCATAAGACTTCAAAGATTAAGTTTCCTTTTATTGTTCTTTTCTTCTTCATTGAACTTGCACATCAAAAGCAAGTATAAAGGGATTAGAAAAATCATAACTAAAGCTATTTTAAACACATGAAATCCATCACCACTGATCTTAGTTTGGACATTTCTGGTCTATTTTAAAGCTATAAATGCATAATTCCATCGCATAATCAGGGTAGTCGTTTTGTCTATTCTCTCAGTTTGAAAAGAACATTTTTTGGTCTTTCTTCCACGCTAACACAAGGTTGGAGGATCCAAAGCATGGGTTTCCTCTCACATGTTTGAATGGATTCTCATTTAACCTAGATATACAACTATGATGGCATAATTTGGAGGGTTCTCTAAGATTCCATGGATCAAAAAGTTGATAGTACAACAGTTATGAGCATTGATGCCAATTCTTGTAGTAGTATGATAACAAAAAATGAACCCCTTCAATAGAAGATATAAGCACTATCATTTTGTCACAGCTATTAAGGATGGGATTCTAATTGTCATGGATTTTAATCCTAGGCACATCTTCTATAGGGGCCTTTTTCTAGTTGCTCCAGGTTTATGAAAGGCTACTTAGGATCCATAGTAGAAAATATGTAGAACCCTAAGAATCCATGACACCCTATCCTTAGTGATTTGTGGCCGGTGTGAACCCCTGAGTGGTGACAACTTGTAGATATGTAGCAGCAGTCCTAAATCCATTTTTCCTATGTGATTAAAGGCCTGGCATGAGCATTCAAATTTTATATTTGTTTGAAGGGGGGAATCCACTTTGAAAGTTCCTCAAATCACATTTTATATCGTTTAAGGAGGATTCGTTCCTCAGTGGAGGCTTCTTTTTTTAACATCGTTGTTTTTCATGCTAGTTGGAATCTTCTTTCATGGAGAGCATTCAGCCATTGGGAGGACTCTTTCATTCCTGGCATTCTTTCTTTTGGATATATTCATCATTGGAAGGTTGATTAGGGTTCTCCATCCTTTTAAGGATATTTCCACCACTATCCATAACAAATTATTGAAATGCTCCACTCTTTGGGGAACTTTTCATTAATATGACCACTTTTGGAGGTTTCTTGGACATTTACTCATGATTTGGAGTTGCCTTTCATGCTTCGTGGAAGAGATTTATAGGGTTTGTCCACTTAGAGTTCATTTAGAGGGGTTATAACTAATGATTTGAGAAGGGTTGTTTAGTGATTGAGATCTAAGTTTTTCATGTATCACTTTGGGACCATTCTTCCTTGGTGCACCAGTGATAGAGAGGCTTTGGAGGTTTGGAATTTGGATCATTCGATTTCTTCTCAGGTACCTTCCTCATTTGATGGAGTATGCTCCTTCTTGAGCCTTTGGAAGTTAGGATGTTGCTTTTATTTGACATCATTTACCCTCATTTGAAAGGGGTGTCCTCCCTTTTATGGTCCTTATTCTATCTTATACATTATACATGTGGAAATTGAGAACCCCATCATTTCATTATTGTTAGAGTTTAGTGAAGGTTTTTCATTATTTAATCCACCCTAGGCTAGATATATGATTTTATAATTATTTTATTGTAAAGGAAGTTGGGCTCCTTTCCTATATAAGAGTGCCTCTTCCTCATTTGTATTCATGGTTGGATTTTGTGAGCTCCCTCTCTTTTCACTTCTAATACATGGTGAAAATTGAAGTATAAGGGATTCTTCTCTGTTAAAAATGTGAAATCCTTGTTCCTATTTCTATTTTTGCTAATGGATTGTATAATAACCTATAACTTGAAAATTAAGGCCATGGAAATATGTCACATTGGAAGGGTTTTAATTGACAAATGTATTCCTCTATCTCCCTTTGATGTTTTATGCATTATTATTTACATTGTTCTAATCATTTTTCTAGAGTAACAGGATGTAATACATAAAAGAATTTAAAACAACAAAGGCACATGCACCAGCTATGGTAGAGAATACAAATGTAGTCTGGCATTAAAGGTATGGACACCTAAGTTATCAATATTTATTTGTACTTAATAAGACTAACATGGTGGATGGTATTCCATCCATTCAGGATTGTTAGAGTTATGTGCAGGATTGTTAGAGATATATGCAGGCTGTCAGTTATGAAAACAACATTGGATTTCATTTGATACTGACAATAAAAAATGGCAAGCCAAATGAGTTTTGGACCTAGTACATGTTGATTTGCATGGTCCAATGAAAACACTTAAAATATATGGAGATAAGTAATTCCTATTACTGGTTGATGACTATTCAAGGAAAATTAGGGTTTGTTTTATGAATAATAAGTCAAGTTGTTGTTCAAATTTTGTAACATGAAAAGCTTTGGTAGAGAAACAAACAAGTAAACAACTGAAAGCTTTAGGATATGATAATGGAGGTGAGTTTCTTTCAACTTAGTTCAAATAATCTTGCAAAAGGGAAGGTATACATAGGAGGTATACCACTCCATACACTCCACAACACAATGGAGTCATGGAAAGGAGGAATAAGATAGTTGTGGAGATAGAAAAGTGCATGGTGCACAGCCAGAATGTACCATAGCCAAACTAGGAAAAACCAGTGAATGTTGTGGTTTACATCCTTAACAAAACTCCTTGTAAATATTTGTAGGATATCACTCCTGAGGATTCATGGTTAGGCAGAAAACCTTTTGTAAGAGATTTTTCATATTTTCAGTTGTATTGCTTTTGTAAATATTCCCAAGGAAAAACGTTCCTAATGAATAACTGGATGTTTCTACGAACAAAATTGTGATTAATAGAGATGTTGTAGATAAGAAAATATGATTCTTTTGTGATGATGGTAAATCTATGGATAGTACTAAGTAGTGTATGGGAAATTCTTTCTCATTCAAGAACAAGTTCTGGTGTTGAAATCAAACAGGACTCGGAGTCGGAAACATCATAGGAGTCAAGTTCCAAGGAGGGGTTTGGTGAAGAAGAGGGGGATTCTCAATCTTCACAATAGAGAGGGATACTTGATCTTCACAGCAAGACCAAGAGGGCCAACAAAGGAAATGGAAGTGGTATTATACCATGATGGAAGGATATTGAGAAGATGAGTTGCCAAAGGCACTAGAAGGAAAGACTACATGATTGAGGAAACAAATTGTGCAAGGCAGTGAGCATATAATTTTTTCTCTAACTTCTATTTTTTTTGTGTCAGGTATTTGAACCTAGCACATTTGAAGAATCCAAAGGAAAAATTGAATCAGAGGCTACCATGAAAGTGAAATATGATGCATAGATGAAAAGAAAGAGTTGGGTGTTGTCCACATTGCCTCTAGGGAAGAAAGCACTTGGTTGTAAATGGATTTTTAAAGTCAAATATAAACTAGATGGTTCTTTAGACAAATACAAAGCTTGTATTGTCACCAAAGGATATGCACAATATGAAGGGGTGTACTACGAAGAAACCTTTGCCCCCACAGCGAAAATGGTAACTTTTCAACTAGTTATCTCCATTTCTACTCATTCTGGATGGAAGATATACAGATGGATGTTAAAAGTTCCTTGATGTAACCACAAGGGTTTCATTTTTTGGGAAAGAAACATCTAGTTTGTTGGTTGGTAAAGTCCTTGTATGGACTCAAGCAGGCTCCTCAAGCCTGGTATTTCAAATTTGATCAATACCTTAGAGATTCTAGAGTTAGAAAAACCTATTATGAACCCACTTGCTACATCAAAAATAGTGACAATGATATATTGATCTTATTTTGTCTATGTTGATGGTCTTCCCATCACCAAAAGCAGTGCCAACAAGATTCAACGGGTGAAATTTGATATTTGATCTATTTTTGAAATTACTGATTAAAGCCTGCTTCATTATTGTTTAGGTGTAGAATTTTTGCAATCTAATCACGCTATCTTTTTATCACAAGTCAAGTATGCCAAAGCACTCTTAAAAAAATTTAGAATGACTAAATGTAATCTTACATCTACACCTATGGAATTTGGCATAAAAATCTCAACTTACATGGACTCACCACTAGTCAACAAGTCATTGTATTGGAAATTGGTTGGTAGTTTGATTTATCTTACTACCACCCAATCAGATCTAATTTTTTTAGTGATTTGTCTCTTTCTCAATTCATGTCTAATCCTGAAGAGTTACATTGGCAAGTTGCAAAATGAGTCCGTCAATATTCAAAGGGACCCTTGACTTTGGCATTCTATATCAGAGATCTGTTGACTCCATGCTAGCAGAGCATATTGATTTCAATTAGGCTGGATCAGTTGATACAAGGAAGTCAGAAACATGTTATGTGTTCACTCTTGGTTTAGGAAGGTAATTTCATGGCAAAGTAATCTACAACCTACAGTCGCCTTATCCTCCATTGACAAAAAATACAAGGTAGACTTCAGTACAGGTTGTGAGGCAATGTGGTTACGAAGAATATTGGTCGATCTTCAACTTGATCAAGCAGTGATAACCTCACTTTTCTGCGACAATCAGAGTGCTCTCAAAATGGCAAAAAATTCAGTCTATCATGCCATAACTAAGCATATTGAAGTTCATCACAATTACATCAGATAGTTGGTTTACAATCAAGACATTTTCCTTTATTATTGTCCTATAGCAGAGCAAATATTGACATAATGACAAAACCACTTGGTAATGATAAGCTCACTCATCGTGCCATGTTGTTAAAAAGAAATCTAACTCCAGCTAGATTTTCATAATGGTGTAATGAGCTAACACATAAGCTTTCACTCATAGTACCATGTTAGAAGGAAAGCTAACTCCAATTAGATTTTCATCATGGTATAATGTATTTGATGACAATGTGGCAGTGTTAGATGGAAAACTACTTTATGAGAAGTAACACATATTAGCTTTTACTCACCGTGCAATGTTTTAAGAACGAAAGCTAACTCCGGCTAGATTTTCATCATGGTGCATTATGATTGATGAGAATGTGGTTGTGCTAGATGAAGAACTACACTATGAAAGTTTACACACATTAGATTTCACTCACCGTGCAACTATTTAAGGATGAAAGCTAACTTCAGCTATATTTCCAACACAACCCAATGTGATTGATGACAATGTGGTTGTGTTATATGGAAAACTACCTTATGAAAACTAACATACATTAGTTTTCACTCATCATGTCATGTTGTTAAAATGAAAGCTAACTCCAGCTAGATTTCTATCATGGTGTAATGAGCTAACACACATAAGCTTTCCCTTATAGTGCCATGTTGTTAGAAGGAAAGCTAACTCCAGCTAGATTTCTATCATGGTGTAATGCATTTGATGACAATGTGGGTGTTTTAGAGGGAAAAATACCTTATGAAGACTAACATACATTAGCTTTACTCACCATGCAATGTCTTAAGAATGAAAACCAACTCTAGCTATATTTTCATCGTGGTACATTATGATTGAGAACATTGTGGTTGTGCAAGATGTAAATATACACTATGAAAACTTACACACATTAGATTTCACTCACCATGCAACGATTTAAGGATGAAAGCTAACTTCAGCTAGATTTTCAACACGGTGCAATATGCTTGATGACAATGTGATTGTGATAAATGGAAAACTACCTTATGAAAGCTAACGCACATTAGCTGTTACTCATCGTACCATGTTGTTAAAAGGAAAGGTAACTCCAGCTAGATTTCCATCATGGTGTAATGAGCTAACAAACAAAATATTTCCTTTATAGTGCCATGTTGTTAGAAGGAAAGCTAACTCCAGTTAGATTTCCATCATGATGTAACGTATTTGATGAAAATGTGGCTGTGTTAAATGGAAAACTACCTTATGAAAGCTAACCGACATTAATTTTATTGACCGTGCAATGTTTTAAGGATGAAAGCTAACTCTAGCTAGATTTCCATCATGGTGCATTGTGATTGATGACAATGTGGTTGTGCTAGATGGAAAACTACATTATGAAAGCTAACACACATTAGAATTCACTCACTGTGCAATGATTCAAGGACGAAAGCTCACTCTAGCTAGATTTCCATCATGGTGCTATGTGATCAATGATGATGTGGTTGTGTTGATGGAAAACTACCTTATGAAAGCTAACACACATTATCTTTCACTCATCATGCCATGTTGTTAAAATGTAAGCTAACTCCAGCTAGATTTGCATCATGTTTTAATGTATTTGATGGCAATGTGGCTATGTTGGACGGAAAGCTACCTTATGAAAGCTAACATACATTAGCTATTACTCACCGCGCAACATTTAAAGAACGAAAGCTAACTCTAGCTAGATTTCCAACATGGTGCATTTTGATTGATGACAATGTGGTTGTGCTAAATGAAAAACTATATTATGAAAGCTAACACACATTAGATTTCACTCATCGTGCAACGATTTAAGGTTTAAAGCTAACTCCAACTAGATTTCCATGATGGTGCAATGTGACAATGACATTGTGTTAAATAAAAAAATACCTTATGAAAGATAACACAAATTAGCTTTCACTCATCGTGCCATGTTGTTAAAAAGAAATCCAACTCCAGCTAGATTTTCATAATGGTGTAATGAGCTAACACATATAAGCTTTCACTCATAGTGCCATGTTAGAAGGAAAGCTAACTCCAGCTAGATTTCCATCATGGTGTAATGTATTTGATGACAATGTGGTAGTGTTAGATGGAAAGATACCTTATGAAATCTAACACACATTATCTTTTACTCACCGTGCAATGTTTTAACAATGAAAACTAACTCCAGATAGATTTCCATCATGGTGCATTGTGATTGATGACAATGTGGTTGTGTTAGATAAAAAAATACACTATGAAAGCTTACACACATTCTATTTCACTCATCGTGCAACAATTTAAGGATGAAAACTAACTTCAGCTAAATTTCCAACACTGCACAATGTGATTATTTTACATAGAAAACTACCTTATGAAAGCTAACACACATAAGCTTTCCGTTATAGTTCCATGTTGTTAGAAGGAAAGCTAACTGCAGCTAGATTTCCATCATGGTGGAATGTATTTGATGACAATGTCGTTGTGTTAGATAGAAAACTACTTTATGAAGGCTAACAGACATTAGATTTATTCACTGTGCAATATTTTAAGAATGAAAGCTAACTCCAGCTAGATTTTCATCATGGTGCATTGTGATTAATGACAATGTGGTTGTGCTAGATGAAAAAATACACTATGAAAACTTACACACATTAGATTTCACTCACCGTGCAACGATTTAAGGATGAAAACTTACTCCAACTAGATTTCCAACACGGTGCAATGTGCTTGATAACAATGTGGTTGTGTTACATGGAAAACTACCTTATGAAATCTAACACACAGTAGCTTTCACTCATCGTGCCATATTGTTAAAAGGAAAGATAACTCTAGCTAGATTTCCATCATGGTGTAATAAGCTAACACACATAAATTTTTCCTTATAGTGCCATGTTGTTAGAAGAAAAGCTAACTCCAGCTAGATTTTCATCATGGTGCAATGTGTTTGATAACAATGTCGCTGTGTTAGATGGAAAACTACCGTCTGAAAGCTAACAGACATTAGTTTTACTGACCGTGCAATGTTTTAAGAATGAAAGCTATCTCTAGCTAGATTTTCATCATGGTGCAATGTGATTGATGATAATGTGGTTGTGGTAGATGGAAAACTACACTATGAAAGCTTAGACACATTAGATTTCACTCATCGTGCAACGATTTAAGGATGAAATCTAACTTCCGCTATATTTTCAACATGGCGCAATGTGATTGATGACAATGTGGTTGTGTTATATGAAAAACTACTTTATGAAAGCTAACAAACATTCACTTTTACTCATTGTGCCATGTTGTTAAAAGGAAAGCTAACTCCAACTAGATTTCCATCATGGTGTAATGAGCTAACATACATAAGTTTTCCCTTATAGTGCCATGTTGTTAGAAAGAAATCTAACTCGAACTAGATTTTCATCATGGTTTAATGTATTTGATGACAATTTGGTTGTGTTTGATGAAAAACTACCTTATGAAAGCTAACAGACATTAGCTTTACTCATCGTACAATGTTTTAAGAACGAAAGCTAACTCCAACTATATTTTCATCATGGTGCATTGTGATTGATGACAATGTGGTTGTGTTGGATGGACAAACACACTATGAAAGCTTACACACATTATATTTTACTCATCGTGTAATGATTTAAGTATAAAAGCTAACTCCAAATAAATTTCCAACACGGTGCAATGTGATTGATGGCAATGTGGTTATGTTCCATGGAAAACTACCTTATGAAAGATTACACACATTAACTTTCACTCATCGTGCCATGTTGTTGAAAAGAAAGCTAACTCCAGCTAGATTTCCATCATGGTGTAATGAATTAACACACATAAGCTTTCCCTTATAGTGCCATGTTTTTAGAAGGAAAGCTAACTCCAGCAAGATTTTCATCATGGTGTAATGTATTTGATAACAATGCGACTGTTTTAGATGGAAAACTACCTTATGAAAGTTAACATACATTAGCTTTACTCACTGTGCAATGTTTTAAGAATGAAAGCTAACTCTAGCTAGATTTCCATCATGGTGCATTGTGATTGATGACAATGTGGTTGTGCTAGATGGAAAACTACATTATGAAAGCTAACACACATTAAATTTCACTCACTGTGCAACGATTTAGGTATGAAAGCTAACTCCAGTTATATTTCCATTACATATCAATGTGATCGATGACAATGTGGTTGTGTTAGATGAAAAACTACCTTATGAAAGCTAACACATATTAGCTTTCACTCATTGTTCCATGTTGTTAGAAGGAAAGCTAACTCCAGCTAGATTTGCATCATGGTGTAATGTATTTGATGACAATGTGGCTGTGTTAGATGAAAAACTACCTTATGAAAGCTAACACACATTAGCTATTACTCACCATGCAACGTTTTAAAAATGAAAGCTAACTCTAGCTATATTTCCAACATAGTGCTTGTTGATTAATAACAATGTGGATTTGCTAAATGGAACACTACATTATGAAAGATAACATACATTAGATTTTACTCACCATACAACGATTTAAGGTCGAAATTTAACTCCAACTAGATTTCCCTCACGGTGCAATGTGACAATGTGGTTGTGTTAGATAGAAAACTAATTCGAGCTAGATTTTTATCATGGTGTAATGAGCTAACACATATGAGATTTCACTCATCGTGCCATGTTGTTAGGAAGAAAACTAACTTCAACTAGATTTCCATCATGGTGTAATGTATTTGATGACAATTTGGTTGTGTTAGATAGAAAACTATCTTATGAAATTTAACTCCAACTACATTTCCATCATGATGCATTGTGATTGACGACAACATGGTTGTGTTAGATGGAAACTACATTATGAAAGCTAACACATTAGATTTCACTCATCGTGCAATGATTTAAGGAATAAAGCTAACTTCAACTAGATTTTCGTCATGGTGTTATGTATTTGATGACAATGTGACTCTTTTAAATAGAAAACTACCTTATGAATTCTAACACACATTAACTTTCACTCACCGTGAAATAGGTTAAAAACAAAAGCTAACTTCAGCTAGATTTCCATCTTGGTGTAATGAGATAACACACATTTTCTTTCACTCATCGTACAATGCTTTAAGAACGACAACTAACACGTTGTTAAAAGTTAAGCTAATTATAGCTATATTTCCATGATCTTGTTATGTATTTGATAACCATGTGTTTGTTTTAGATAGAAAACTACCTTATGAAAACTAACACACATTAACTTTCACTCAACGTGCAATGTTTTAGAAACAAAAACTAACTCCAACTAACTTTCCATCATGGTGCAATGAACTAACACACATTAGCTTTCACTCATCATGACATGTTGTTAGAAGGAAAGCTAATTCCAGCTAAATTTCCATCATGGTATAATGTAGGACAACGTGGCTTTGTTAGATGGAAAACTAACTTATGACAGCTAACAAATTAGTTTTTACTCACCATGTAATGTCTTAGGAATGAAAGGTAACTCCAAATAGATTTCCATCATGATGAATTGTGATTGATAACAATGTGGTTGTGCTAGATGGAAAACTACATTATGAAAGCCAACACACATTAGATTTCATTCACCGTGCAACGATTTAAGGATGAAAGCTAACTCCAAGTAGATCTCCATTGCAGTGCAATGTGATTGATGAAAATGTGGTTGTGGTAGATGAAAAACTACCTTATGAAAGCTAACACACATTAACTTTATCTCATCATGCCATGTTGTTAAAAGTAAAACTAACTCCAGCTAGATTTTTGTTATGGTGTGATATATTTGATGACAATGTGGTTGTTTTATATAGAAAGCTACCTTATGAAAACTAACACACATCACCTTTCACTCACAGTGAAATGTTTTAAGAATGAAAGCCAACTCAAGCTAGATTTTCATCATGGTGCAATGTGATTGATGATAATGTGGTTGTGTCAGATGAAAAACTACCTTATGAAAAGTAACACACTTTAGCTTTCACTAACTGTGCAATGTTTTAAGAACAAAAACTAACTTCATCTAGATTTCCATCATGGTGCAATGTGATTGATGACAATGTAGTTGTGTTAAATGGAAACCTTCCTTATGAAAGCTATCACAGGTTAGGTTTCACTCACCATGCCATGTTGTTAGAAGGAAGCTAACTCCACTAGATTTTCATTATGGTGTAATGTATTTGATGACAATGTGGGTGTGTTAGATGACAAACTACCTTATGAAAACTAACATAGATTAGCTTTTAGTCACCATGCAATGTTTTATGAATGGAAACTAACTCCAACTAGATTTCCATCATGGTGTAATGTGATTGATGGAAATGTGGTTCTGTTAGATGGAAAACTACAGTATGAAAACTAAGACACATTAACTTTCATTTATCGTGCAACGTTTTAAGAATGGAAGCTAACCCTAGCTAGATTTCCATTACATTCATACACATACATCAATAATATAAGTGCCATGTCCAAAGTCAAATAGGAATTTGGTGGTTTTATCTAAGTTTATATCTGTCATTCTCTAATACTTCTTGGAACTCTTATTGTTATCTCTTCATATATATTTTATGTAATTTATATGTAAATTCCCTTTTGCTAGCGCACACAAAATGTAGGGGAACAATGTTTCGTGGCATACAAAATGGCTACCCTATTGTTTTGAATTATTGCAACTATATTACATTTTTGAACATACACTTCATATGTTTTAACCTTAATTAAAAACTACAATTCAAATGTCTTACAGAAATTGGGAAGAGTTACAATGGAAAATATAATTTTGATAAGAGGGACTATGTTAGCCTCCTAATTAATGGTCAAATTATTGGACAAGGAAGGGTTGAATCTACAGATACTACAACTCATTATGGTGGAGAAAGGCTTAATGTAGGATATGTTATGGTTTTGATAATTGATGTTATTGAACCACATTTGATTGTGGAATATATTGATGAAGGGGACTTACATCCATGGAAGATCATAGATTTGAGGCATAACAAAGGTAAATCAAAATCTTGAAGCACATGTTAAGTGTTTTTGATAGTACATTGCTTATTATTTTTGAGCAAATACTATGTTTGTCTAATTTGTTGTATATTTGGAAATGTCTCTTCTGCATTTTCTATTGGAGACAAGGTATATCTTTTGCAATGTGGAGTGACGGTGGGTGAAGGCTCCATATTCAATACAAATATTGGTCATAAGGTGCATGGAAGTATGGTAAATAAAGGATCCATAGTGGTTAACATTGAGAAGGTGTTAAAACATGATGCTATTTTGCCACATCCAACAGGATTTGAAAATACACTAGGGGTCCATTGGGATCTTATGAGATTTTTCCAGAATCAGATTTGGAACCTCATTATCATGATCATCAAGTAAATGCTCCCTAAGATAGGATTACATTCATGTGCAAAAAGTTTTCTCTTACACATGAGTGCACAGGAACAAGCATGTGCATTGTCAAAGGGATCATAGTTAATGTCCGTGAGGATGACATGGTTGAGGGTGAAAGGTTAGGCGAAAAGGAATTCGGTGTTTTTGTGGAAGACATAGAAAGAAATTGTGAAAGATGTAGGATTGGAGATAAATCTATACATTGTTTGGTTAGATGGTCAATAAATGAGTTGGTGGACAATGAAGGTGAGATTACAAGGGTGAATAAAAATTTCAAGGAGGCGCACAATGAAATGGTGGTATGTGATCTTATAGAGCACACACGTCCCTTAAACACATGGGATGGTGATCTTTATAATGAAAAATATCCAGCCTCAATTGCTATGCACGTAACGAGGCCATATAAAAGGATTAAACGAGTTGTGGCTACAAAAAAAGTTGGAAACTTACAAATACAGAGAGATGAAGAGAAAGAAACCGACTTTTGGCAGCAGATGAATGTTGCAAACAATATTGTCTTCAACATGTGGATAGGAAAGCCATTGCAGCTACTAGAAGGGGTATGGAACTCTTAAAAAAATGACATTAGGGAATTTTCCTTGAATTCACTCCTTTCCAACACAATCATGTCAAAGAGCCATGGCCATGGACTACCTCCTACTGTTAGGAAAGTAAAGGAAATGAGGTTTAATGGAGATATTATTTGTCAGAAAGCATGGTACAAGATACATAATATTCCTCAAAGCACCTTCTATACTTACCAACATAACTTCCAATAAGGACATGTCAAAGGAATTCATGGTAACATCAACAAATGCAAACCACATGCACATATTGTGGCAACCATAGAAATATTGCACAAAATTGTCAGGGATAATTCAGATTTTTCACTGAACCAAACACAACAAGTTGAATAAGATGGAACATCTGCTCCTTTAATACTACTTCCATCAACATACACCCAAAGTTCTTTGTTAAAATAGATCAATGAGGCTCTTCAAGAGCTCAATTTTGCATCAATATCACAACAAACAACGAGCAAGATTTGGAATACTCATTTTCCATATATGGCATTCTCAAAGAACACTAACTTCAGTAAATGTAGTGAATGTATCGTGTTGAAAGCACATATGAAGAAAATGACTACAAAAGAGCTGGAAGAAAAGGCATGAGCTAGAATTAAGAAACATAACAAGATTGTTATGTGTGGAAGATATTGCTACTATGCCCATAGAATTATGTCAGAGCAGTATCCAAAGGAATACTTGAGCATTATCCAT
>LPNX010586667.1:19381-90654 GCA_001517045.1 Pseudotsuga menziesii
GCTGTCTTCATCACTATTGAGGTTGGGTTCTTGCTTGTGGAGCACACCCATGAAGACATAGATGGAACCTACAGAAGAATGTCTTCCAACTTGAAAAGCACAGATATATATTTTTTATCTGAGATGATGGATACATATTGCAAAATAGAAGAAAAACAGGCATTTCCACCTAAACTTATTGGCAAAGTGTATGACTTCAAAAGTTTTCTTAATGGGTACATCAAGGAGGGATAAAATGAACTAGTTGGACATCTTAATGTCCAGTACTTCCAATTTCTAGTACTCAATGATGTTCTAGTTATGAGGTATAAAGAATCCATCAGAGACAGTAAGTGGTTAGAACCACAATGAGTTGTGGAATATAGATGATGAAGGTCGACCTATATTGACCACATGGGAGCCATCTTTCTTACGTCCCAAAGACAATGATGTTTATTTAAAAGAAATAAAGGAAGGAATAACATCATACATAAAAATGTGGAAAGAGACTATTGGCAATGAGAATTCACCAATTGTTATAGAGGAATGGAATAAAAAAATAGATTATTGGAAAAGAGTTCTTGATGCATTAGATGGAATCTATAATGACCATACACCCTTGGATGAAAGTGATTCTTCTTCTGATAATTTTTGGCCCAAGATGAGGAAAAATGTTAACGTTGATGGTAATGCACTTCATGCAATATCAAGTATTATGGATGTGGATTTCGATAATGTGACAGATGAATCGGTATATGTTGGACCCAAGTGCAACAAGCCAAAGCCAGCATTCGATCCTAGAACTGATGTAGAGAAAAGGAAGTTGTTTCTTGTTAGATTAGGTAATGAGGATGAAGGAGAAATGATTTGGATGGAAAAATCCACCTAAGATATCTTTCAGGATGATGACAGCGAGACCCTTGATGTAAAGATTGATTGGTGGCAGCCTAGTTTAGGGAAATACAAGGGAAATATTTTAGAACAATATTGGGTACCAAATCTTGATGACACAGAACTTGGATATATTCCAATTAATACCATAGTTTGGGCATGGATGCCAAAGAAAGAAGATTGCAGGAAGACCAAGATAAATAAATGT
This sequence comes from Pseudotsuga menziesii, assembly GCA_001517045.1. NCBI lineage: Eukaryota > Viridiplantae > Streptophyta > Pinopsida > Pinales > Pinaceae > Pseudotsuga > Pseudotsuga menziesii. The sequence goes on from LPNX010586667.1 coordinate 20,460, forward strand.
GGTGTATAAGTTGTACTTGATCTGCTTGAGTGGATATAAGGAGATTAGGTGGACATGATTCATGAATGTAATTTTTCTTTTTGAATGAATTTTAGTATACATGAAGAAACATTTTTCAATGTTTGTAGTATAATAAATACTCTTCAAGCTACTTTTTAAGGAATTTTACATTATTTACTGCATATATGAAAATTTCACTTCAAGTTGAATGTTAATTCATGTGATGATACTTTATGTGAACTATATAACACCATTCAAATTTTAACTTTTCAATTTGTCTTTTAGATCAACACAACATGTCACTATATCAAATGTGCATAATTATATTCATTAATGCATGTACAAAACCCTTACCTTATTTATTATTAGCTTTTGCTCACTCTCTTCAATACCACTTTGAGCTTTTCATTTTGTTCCCCTAATGATTGGTGGAGTGTCCACTCGAAACGTAGGGATGTTTCAATACACAATTTAATTCCATAAACTCTCTTTGTCATTATGATTAACTATGGAAATCTTCATCCTCAAGTTGTACTTGATTTGCTTGAGAAAATATAAGGAGATTAGGTGGAGATGATTAATGAATGTAATTTTGCTTTTTGAATGACTAATTAATATACATGAAGAAAAATATGTCAATGTTTGTAGTATATCAAATTTTCTCTTCAAGCTACCTTTTGAGGAATTTTATATTATTTGCTACATATATGAAAATTTTGGTTCAACTTCATGTTAATTCATGTGATGATACTTTATGCGAATGAACCTAAAAACATCTTATAGACTTGTTTTGTGAGTAAATGTAAGGAACTTGCAATAAGGTTTGAAGTGAGTTTTCCCTATTATTCGTTATTATAGTTGATATAAATTTAATTGTACTACTATGTTGAATTCACATTCATAACTATATTTTCTCATGTAGACTTTAAAGTGGTGTCAACTTTGTACTAGTATATTAACTTATACTCAATAAATACAGTACTAACATTTTTAGTGTGCAGGTTTTATCAGTTTGTCATCACTATGATTGATTTTCTAGATTAAACTGTGTGAACATTTTTTAGACCAATGTTTTGAGTGGACACTCCACCCATGTTTGTTATGGGAACCATGAAAAACTCATTGTGGACTGAAAAGATTTCACATAACTTAATCCAGAAAATCAATCATTAAGTAGTAACATCATGTTAGCTTTAGTTCATGTTAGACATTATCATCAAATACATTGCATTATAAAGACAATTTAATCCATGTGAGATTTAATGCTGATCATAATGCACTGCATGGAATATAAGTATTATGGATGGAGATTTTGATAATGTGACAGATGAACTGGTATATGTTGGACCCAAGTGCAACAAGCTAAAGCCAAGATTCAATCCTATGATCGAATTTGAGAAAGGAAATATGTTGCTAGTTATATCATGAGCTGATGATGAAGGAGAGATGATTTGGATGACAAAAACCACCTCTCCAGAATGATGAAAGTGAGACTCTTCATGTAAAGGTTGATTGAAGGAAGCCTAGTTAAGGGAAATACAAGGGAAAACTTTAGAACAATATTGGGTACCAAACCTTTACATTAAATAGTTTTTAAATGGGCCATTCTGAAATTATGCCAACCTTCTACTAGTATAGGAACTCAACACCAACAATGTACTAGTTACCATATCAAATTATAATTCAATTTTTTAATCATAGTAATATATACAATATTGATGTCATTACATAAACTTAATCAACTTACCATTTAATACAAACTATAGATAATATTAATAGAAATTATGTAAGGAATCAAAGTCTAAGAATTTCATCATTTTGAAAGAATCAAAGTCTAAGACTGTCATCATTTTGATCTATCACGGAGGATTAGAAATTTGTAATCTAGGTGTTAACACAGTCCCTCTCCCCTCATGTTGTAAAGGGTGCTAGCTCAATGGAAGAGCACCTGCATTACAAGCAGGACGATGGTGGTTCAATTCCTCCGTGCCCTAGCATAAATTAATAGATGATATACAATCTTAATGATAATATAAATACTATAAGATATCTATGTTTTCATTATAAATATGCTCTTTTCAATTAAACACATTGTTCAAATGCTTCATAAATAAATAATGAACACTTGCAATAATTAGTTTAGTTGGTTTTTTCCCTTTCCTCTTGTATATGAAAAAATCAAATTGTATTGCGCTAATGCTATTCTAGTTAAGAAATTTCTCAAGTTAATCTATTATTCATAAAGTAAGCATTGATCAACTTAGTTTCTAATACACTACCACTGCCAACAACAATAATAATAAATTACGTTGCTATTTTAATTCATAATTTACTTTAATCATTACAAGGATAAAACTTAGACTTTAAAGTCATAACATATTTTTTCATTTTGATTATAAGTGGTGCCAATTTCCAAAAATAAAACAACATACATAAGAAAGACAAAAATAATTACTATGACAATGTTTATAATTGTTGTAGTAACAAATGCAATGTTGATATCATGTCATAAAATAATTTAATCAACTTAACATCTAATACAACCTATAAATAATATTAATATAAATTATGTAGGATTCAAAGGCTATGACTTTCCTCATTTTGAAGGAACTCAATCTAGCAAAAGTTCTAAATTTTAGATCTAACCCATCTAGTTGTAATTGAGATGCAATATTTCCTTTTGAATAGTTGAATACTAAAGTTTTACTTGAAATAAATAAAAAATATTAATTGAGAAAGTAGTTCATTGGATTAATTATTCCAAATTTAATGGAATAGTTCTTTGAGTTGATTTTTCTAGATTTAATAGAATATGTATTTAGAGATTTCCAAAAAAAATCAATGTGGATGAAGTCCTTGTAATAGAATATTTCCAAATTTAATGAAATATGTGTTAAAACAAGTTGTCAGATCCTAGGAATGGAATCTACCTAAATAAGTATTATTCTTAGGCATGGTACTTGTTCCTGTATTATTATTGTATGTATTTTTATGTACAATAGTTGATTAGTTGGTTAGCATTTCTTATACAATCAGTTGGTTGTTTCAGATTTCATCCGAGTGGTTCATGGGTTTTACTGATGATGCTAGCCTGCACACTTGTAATATGGATTCAACCTCCTGGGTTATCTATTCACCCTCAGGACAACTGGTTTCCTGTGGTGGCGCCTTCTTAGGTCATACGACTAATAATCTGGTTGAATACAGTGCAGTTATTGAGTTGTTATGGGATGCTACACTACGTGGCATTACCTATCTGGAGGTCATAGTTGACTCACAACTCATGGTTTCCCAACTAAATGGTGATTATCAGGTGCAAACCCCTAACTTATTACATCGGTTTTTACTTTTAAGATTACTTGAAAGAAACTTTGAGTACATTTCATTGAATCATATTTCAAAAAATGAAAATACAATTCCTGATGCATATGCGAAAAACATATTGTACTGGAGCTTAATACACACATTGTAAAATAAAATATAATAGACACATTTGAGACACATGTACATAACCAGAAATGTGTGTGTGTGTGTGTGCGCGTGTGCGAGTTTGATCTGAATAACTATCACAAGTGTTTCAATATACAAAAAATAGGATCATATTCTGTAATATTCCTAAGACTAGGCCTGATCCTAGGCCTCCTCAACTACATCTACCTCTACAACCTCCTTGTAACATAATATGTCCCTATCCACCCTTCTCAGAAGGCATATCTAGGTTGATAGAACCTCAACTGCATACTCTTGCTTGACCATTGGGATCCAATCCATCCAAAGTGTAGGAACATCTTGGGTAATCCTGGCTAGCTTCCCCTCAATAACACGTAGTAAAATGTCATTCCCACTACCCTGTATGGGCCGCAGGAAAGTCCTAGGATGCCCATGGGGGCGAGCTGGTCCAACATATGCATATAAAACATAAAGAAGGGTCAAACTTGTATGCATATGTATATCTAGTTTTATGAACAAAAACATCATCAAAATCAAATAACTAAAAATATAAAAAATCATACCTATCTGCCTCCATACTCCTCCAGAAGGGAGGATGAGTTCTGGATCTCCACAAAAATCTATTCCAACATATGGAAACTTCTTGAGAGCAGGCACCTTTCTATCTCACCAAACATAGAACTCGTCATCATAACCACTATGGATCCTACCTCCACTTGACAGAGAAAAATGTCTCCCTACTGCATGAGTCTAGGCTTATGGGTTGAGACCAGTGGTAAGGATACCGTGGGCCTGGGGGAAGGAACCCTCTCAAAGATGAACGGCATTGAATATACTAGCATAGCCAAAGTTATTTCTTTGACCCCTCTTGTAGACACAATATGTTTCTTCATTATTGGGATCAATCCTGAGCACCAGTCAAACATCGTACCCCACATACATTCCACTACAACACGAATGCATGTCTCTATGGCCAAATGAAAGGGATATGAACCAACAACCCTATGAGGCTAGTTATCTATGAAATTGGGATGTAATTCCTCGGCTTGTTTGGGGTAGGCAATAAGTATCAACATAATCTTGTAGACTAAGAGGTTGACTGCCCCTACCAGTGCCCTCTAGGTTTACAAGTGTACCCCTATGAGAAAGTCTCATGATAAAATAGATATCATCTATTGTCAACTCCAAGGGATCTCCTTGGAGGTCAAAAAGTCTGAGCTCATGATCCCAATAGCTCACTACATTCTACAAAAGACAAACTTGTGATCTCATATTTGAAGTGCAATAGAAATTTAGCAAGCCACTTCTTTGTAATGCTTGTAGAGTAAGGGAATATCGCATGGATTCTTGGTCTATGTCCTCATGTTCTCTTTCTCTCCACTCTAGATCCATATTTTCCTTTCCAAAGAACATTATCATCCATTAGAATTCATCAAAATTAAATTGTGTTGGTCCATTTTAAAAAAATTTGAAGGTCATGCAGTATTCATGACTGTGCTTTCAGCACAACGTGAAGCACATGTGGGTTGCACTGCATGAAACCTGTGAATAAAACGTGTATTCATGACGGTAATAAAGCATGCCCGCAAATGATCTGGATGCTCTTAGGGAAAGCTTAAAATCACTAAATTTTTGCATTAAAAACAAAATGGAATGGATAGAAAGGAAGAGAAGGGAGAGATAACCAAACTGCAACTCATGGAATTGAAATTGGTCCATTGGTTTTTCAACTACGATCACCTGAAGTTTGAAGGTAAAAATTGCCAAATATATTAAAATTTCCAAATCGTGTGTTTATTTTTGGCTTTGAACTATTTATAATAAACATTTCAATTTTTTACCCATTGTCTTTAGTTTAAAATTAGTTTTTTAATGTATGAACTAATACCATGGTATTTTTGCTTGCTGTCCCAAATCATTGAAAAGTTAATTTTTGTCACATATAGGGTAGGATTTGGCCTTCATTTACAATTTTACATTCACACACCTTATTCGCCACTTAACCCTAGAATCACCTTTTCGTCCATGGACTATGGTGTAAAACCACTTTTACTTTGTACACATCTTTCTTCTTCCATGGATAAGGCCTCATTTTCATGGGTACCCTAATTTATAACACTTTATTTTCTTTCTAGTACCCATGCCGCAGCTTTGTTAGGTTTGCAGGAGCCTTATTAGTTGTTTTTCATGACAAAATGTGCCTCATTTTGCATCTTTTTACAGACTATACCCATTTATAAGGCTCCCTGCACTTATGGAGTTTTCTATAGGCTTTGGTTTGACTCCTCAAAATAGACTAGATAGTTGAGTAAACTTGTTCATTCAGACTTGTTGAGAATAAATGAATGATCATCTAGATTGGTGGTAAGTTATCTCTTTCTCATACCATGTATATTATTTACATGAAAGGAATACTCTCTTTTCTGTGGTTTTATGAAGAGTATCTTGAGGCATAGGTTTATCTCTTTTCCGAACATGAGGGAATAAATTTACAGAAAATGAACACCTACTATGAGTTTAGTTCTTTCTTTTTCGTGCTATGGACCCAAACATGAAAAAGATTCTGAGCATACTTTATGTCATTGTCATGCTCACAAAACCTAAAGAACAAAGCATAGAGTTTATTGTTGTAAGCCCCATTACTTGTAATAAATGGATCTTTTTCAGTGATCTTGCCTTCCTTCACACTCGTTAAACTCATGTTATATATTACTTTTGAAGGTGTGTCAGTCGGGTATTAGTTTACCCCCTTTTTGGACCTTGTCGATTAAGTACAAAAAAGGTATACCTTAGTCCTTTAGGAGCTAAGAGAGTTATTATGTGGATTGTTTTATACTTTTCTGGCATTAGGAGACTAAATTGTATGAAAAGGAACCTCCCTAGAGTCTTCTTCAGATTTTTCGGACTCTCAAAACTATGAAAACACTAATAAGCATCTACTAGTTTGGGATCATAAAATCCATGAATCAGTGACATATAAAGCATTATTCTCTCCCCTCTTCAAACTTGTAAAAAATGAAGAGAGATTCGAGTTGACTTTCTTCGACTCATTAAAACTTAACAAGAAAGATAAGGAATAATTTCACTCTTTGGGTTATAAGTAGTGGCATCATGTCATCCTTGAACAAAGCACTCTTTGAACTTTCTGATACTCATGTCTCTGTCTGTACTTCCATCTCAGCTATTACTTCAAGGTTTTACTCCTCCACTTATCCTTTATACATGGGGAATCTGATTATGTCTCCTACATGCCAGATAAGTTTAGTTGTCATATATGCAAGTCAAAATCTACCTTGGGTCATCTTTGTGTCATACTCACTATTCAAGGATATATACCTCTTTCTAATCATCTCGAGTCCCATCATTATCATCTCTTAGAATTCCTTGTGTATACCTTCCCTCATTCATTTTCCTAGTTACCCTTGTGATTTGTTGAAGGATTCATTTCCTTCCTCCTCATATGACGGTTTCTCATCAACATCTTTTGAAAATGAAGACCTAGAGTTTCGACGATAGTAACTTAAGATTTACTACTCTTATTGGTGAATTCCTTTGCTTCAGTTGTCAACAATACTCATTTAACTAACATTTTGTTGATTTCCTTCCATGTTTGACTTCAACTTATCTATTCACATGGTATAAATTGTACTGGTTACTATGGATATGGACAAATACATTAGGTTCAGACCTCTATAACCTAAGTTGCACAAAATTGTGTTGTATTCAACAACACTATTTCCAGATATTGAAGACTCATCATTGTATATTGTGGCCTCAATCCACCATTGTAATACATACAAGGACTTATTGCCTATATCATATGATGTAATCCACTACTGTAAAGGAGCTAGTGTTCCACTTTATTGAACATGGCATCCTCAGATGTGATTTTGTATATAATTTTGATATGTATGTTTCAGGTACCTCTCCACAGCCTTAGTAATTGATTTCTCCAAGAATAAAGTTTGTAATGTGTAATACCCTGGTTTTAACCCCACTTGCATTAAAAATACATGATACACATATTGTAAATAATCTTGGTGCAGAGCTAAAGGCCAAGGCCCCACCATCGATTTGGTTATGTTGTGTTTCTATTTTGGGAATGGTCACCGATGGTATATTGGGACATTTGGCATATATTTAATGGTAGCATCATGTAAACACGCATTTTAATTAACTAACCCAACCAGCTATGTTCGCGGCAACTAAATTGAGAAGGGGCATGATTCCAAAGGGTAAGGAAGGGGAATGTTGAACATTGAGTCATGGGGGAAAACCATGTGTCACCACTCTCTTTGTCTCCTTAAACCACCTTAGTTTTCTACTATTAGTGGGGGGGATAGTGATGGGTAGGCATGAAAACCACCACTACGCCCACGCTTTCTCTCACTCTCCACAACGTGCCTTTGTTGTGGTGGATGGTTTTCCCACTATGGGGAGGATCGAGAGTCTGTTCATTCTCCTCTCTCGCGGGCTGAGAAAAAACGGTTCCACATTCCATTGTGTGGGGTTCGGTTCCTTTCTGCCTCACCGATTGTTGGCTTGTGAGCATGCTAGTTCTACCTCACGTATTTGAAGGCTTGCAGATCAATTTCTTTCCTCTGTTCACACAGAGTCTGTGTCTTTTTCCACCATTTCTAGGATGCATAATATTCTGTCATTTTCCATCGTTGAATCATGAGCTGAAGACTGCTGCTCTATTGTTGGGTCATGGCCGTAATTTTCTTCCACATTTTGTTTAGCTATGTCTTTTTCCATCCCGCACAGTTTGGGAGTTTTGTTCCCTTCCCATTTTCCAGTATGTGCAGTTACTCCAGCGATTGCATTAAGGATCGGTGTTGAGGGTTCATAGTGTTGCGAACTGTTGTTTGTCCACGAATGATTGGCTATGTTTCCCTGTAAAGTTTGTCTAGATGTTTGGTTGTTTGCATGTAGTGGTTTTGTCCACGGATTTCCTTGGAGTGGGGAATGAGGGCCCGAGATGCTCGATAAACCTGGTGGGTTGAGAACCACACAGACAGATCCACTGAGCTGGCTTTCTTCTCCACAACCCTTGAATAGCACTGGAAGGGAGATCAGGGTTTAAGGGACTGCATTGTAGAGAAAGGACTAATTTCCTTGTGTTGGGTGTGTGTGGGTGTTCTAGAAGCCAATCTAGTTCTGGTGTCGGTGCACCAGCTTAGCATTAGCCTTTCCCAGCTCTTGGATGGCCTGATCAACCCAACTTTGTTGGCTTGGCTAATCCATTGTTCGCCTGATAAACCCAACTGTGTTGGCTTGGATGAATTGTGTACCCTTGCGGTGTTGTTATCCTTGGCTATGTGTAAGCCTGTTAGTTCCTTATTCCTGGCTCGGGGGTAGTAGTGTTGCTAAGATATTAAAGAGCATGCGAGCGTATGGTTGGGTGGAACGTTGCAGCGATGTAGCTAGTTGCAGAACATGTTCTCTATAAGATAAGTACTCTTTCCTCACTTGTGTCTACAATTAAATATTTCCATTGATGAATGATGATATACATGTTAAATGCTGATATATATATATGCATGAATGTGGATTGATATGTTTTGCTTCTATTGTGTATATGAGTGATTATGCTTCATAAAATGTTTTATGTTTTAAGTATCATGCTTCAACACATTATGTATGTATTTTCATGTTCATGGGGCTAGACGCCTGGATGATTTGACGTATAGTAGCATCCTCTTCGCCGGTCAGAGGGTCGGGGACGTTACATAATGTATTTCGGCCATCGCTTCCCTCTGACCTCACACATTAGGGGGAATCTATTATCTTATGAATTGGCACTTCTCCATCTGAGTACTAACACTAAATGTGTCAGTACAAAAAGGTACAAAATGGATGGAAGTGGCCAAAAACCTATAGATGTGCACGTTCCTTCAGATATTATCATCATGCTAGCCTTACCTATTTTTTATAAGGTGATTAAGGAGAATTTGCGATTATTTCCATTGAAACCCACAAACCATTCGTGAGTGTTTACATTACAACCCGAAAATAGATGATCATTGCTTGTACACATGATTTTCCCTTATAAGAGTTGTGTATGACACGTGACTTGCCAGTATCAAGAGTCATGAATTCCCTAATACAAAAAATAAAAAATAAAAGCAAGTTTAGGTGAAGATAGTCGAGCTCCTAATCATAACTATCCCAACTTCCTCAACCATCTCAACCTTCATAACCTCTCCCTTTCCTAAAGTATAAATAAAGGGTAGGGGTTGAGGCTAAACAATAATCAATTATAGAGAAAAGTTATGCTGGTGGATTTCCTTTGGAGATATTGGAGTAACAGAACTTGATTCCTTGGATATCATAGGAGGACTTGTATCATATACTCATTGTAATCTTTCATTAGTTGTTTATCAATAAAGACAGACTTTCTTCCAATTGGTGTTTTTGTACTCTTATGTATTATAATTTCTGAATTTTCTTGTTATTCTATTTCAAGCATATTATTTCATTAATATTCTATATAACATCTAAGATATTTCAGGAAATTCATACTTTCGTGCAGTAAGAATAATAAAAGGTTTAAAAAAAGGTTGCTTCACACAAAAAAATGAAGTGCACAAGAAGAGAAAGGAGAAAATAAAAAGAGAGTAAAAAAAAAGACAAAGAGAATAAATATGCTGCAGAAATATTATCACGTAAAGAAAAAGGAATTAGCATGATGATCCAAAAATAAGGAATATAGGAGAAGATTGAAAGCGTTAAAGAACATACATCATGGTATAGTGGCACATTAAATGAAACATGACACAATAAATGCATAAATGGTAAGAGAGGATATTGACATCGTGAAAGAAATATAGACCAAATGCAGGAAAAATCTAGACCCAAATCCATTGTGTAAGTGTCATAAATGCATAATTAGGCGTTAAGATGGATTGGATAGGGGATGAAGGCCTATAAAACACGAATATAGGAAAAGAGAAGAGGCCATAATTACTTGAAACATTTGAATCCGAGCAAGTCGAGAGTAGATAGAGCAAATTTTCCATCACCAAAGAAGTTACAAGGAACAATGATGCCGCCCAAGACAACAATACCTACAAGGAAGTAAAGAACTGAGTAACCATCAGTCAGAATAAAGGAAGAAACAATAGGGATATGCACATCATGATCCTATCCATCAAGGTTTCCAAGGGACTATCCACCAGCAATAAAGTTGAATACAAAACCAATGAGTTTTCCTTAGAAATTGAAATATACATTGGACAATGAAGCTCCCACTGAAAGAGATAGTGGTGGCCGACATTCTATTAGGAGCAGTGGGGAAGATAAAGTATGTAGAAAACGACATTATAGATGCAAAAAATTTTCCATATACAAAGAGGGAGAACTATCTAAAAACCAAAACTACACCAAAACCAATGATTATCATAGTATAGCCTCAGCAATGGGTGACCGAGTTGGAGCGTGTAGGTATATTGAAGTTGTCGTGGATACCGCATTTTGGTAGAAGTACATAAGTAAATAATTGTGTACAATTGATACTGACCTATGTATGTGGATGCTTCATGTGGCTAGACAAACCAATGTTAATTGATATTAAGCTTATAGCACAAATTATAGGGCTGTCGAAAGCAGGGGAAGACTCGATCCTATTATTCAAAAATAAGACATAGGACAAAAATAGTAGCATAAGGGATGAAAGAGAAATATGGAACACACAAAGAACAACAAAGATTGGATGTGGAAAGCATAAACAATAACGCAATTATGTTCAAGATGCAATTACTATCTTGCAAGTTGTTTAGAAAAATTCACAAGAATCAAGAAGCAATTGGTATCATAGCAGCAGCAGAGAAGTGCGTAGAAGGAGTACAATTGAATTGGGAAACATTTTTACTGCATGAGTTCTTGGAGGAATTCAAATAGGCACAAGAGGATGGTTAACCATTTAATTATTCTTGTTTGTTGATTTTGATTACAGTAGTTGCACGGTGTAATCCACAAGATACATAGTTCTTGGATGTTGTACAAAAGCCATGTCTGGCAGCAAGATATGTGAACTTGTGGAATAAAAATAACAAAAGAATGAAGATTGATAATAATATTGAATTCTATGTATACAACAATGCAATACAAAATATTATTAGGAGAACATCATGCATATAATATCAAAGAATTGCAACATATAATGGAATTGCACATTTTAAAGCTATTATGCATCATATATACATTTAGGAAAGAAGGGATCCAGAGAGTTTGTGGCTACCAACACACTTTCAATTAATAGAGGAAGATGTTGACATGATTATAAATGATTGGGATGAAGCATGGACAGTCCTAGTCCCATAAGAATAATAGCACAATGAAGAAAATGATGAATAAATTGATGAAGAACTAGGAAAAGCGTAGGATGAAGACTATGGCGGAGACCAAGCACGCCTTCAAGAATAAGATGAAGAAATAATGAATTGTACAATAATAGGTGAGGAAAGAAATGATAAAGGTGACATAAGCATGTCATGCAAAGAAGAACGTAGAAAGTGACAAAGCAGGTAGATGTTTAGTCCTTAATTGAAGATGACTTGAACAAAATTGTGGAGAAAATAAAGGAACTGACAAAAGAAGTATTGGATCAAGTTGTAATTAGGGAGGGAAAAAATCCATGTAGAAATACATGAAAAACCTATCAAACTATGAAAAATATCGGAAGAAACAAAAATTACAACCAACTACGTAATAGAAGAATAGAAAGAAAGTACAAGGCCAAGGCAAATGATATCTCATCCATTTGCAACATCAATTGCACGAAGAATCTTGAAAATAACACTAGGAGTTTTAGAGTTCCCTACAATATAAATGCAAGAGAATGCATTGGAAGTAAGTTCAATTCAGATAGTTTTATCTCATATTCCAATACATGTGTTACAAACATTGCGAGAGGATGTGGTCCAGGAATTACAGGTATGTGCATATGCAACGACAGTGGAATGGAAAAAAACACTTATAGTTAAGGAAGTGTTAAATAATAAAATAATAAGTTGCGCAAGGAAAAAGAGGAGGTTGCACAAAAAGGTGAGAAGCTAATGAAGGAAATAGGATAAGTTTTGAATGGCCTACCAGAAGTACCCATGAAAGTAGATATCCCAATGGAGGAAAATATGCCAAAGATAAGTGAATCCATTCAAGTGTTTCGAGAAAATATTATGGAGTTAGACACAAGAACAATACTAAGCACCCCATAAAAGGAGAGACATACAAGAGAACAGAAAACAAGCGCAATAGTAGGAAAAATTAAAATGCTGGAAGAAAAGTGTGCAGGGAGGTATGAGGAATGCACATAGATCTAGACAAAATATAGAAGATGAAAAGTTGAAAGCAATAGAAAAGAGATTGTAGTTTATGTAGTGGAATATGTAGAAATTGAAGGAAACAATAAGTACGTTTACAACCATAGAATGTATAGCCAAAATGGTTGAAGGTAGGATGCAACAAGCAGAGTTCAATTAGTTAAAGAAGCAGAAAAAAGATACTGCACAAAAGCTAGAGCCATTGCAAGAGGAATATTTTCAAATGATGGTGAAGCTTTCCATAGTACAAATGATAGTGGAACAAGCAATGCAAGAGAGAATTGAGAACATGAAAGAACCAATTATATCCTAGATGGAGGAATAAATCATTGCACAAGAATCCCAATCGAAAGAAAAGGTTGTGACTGCGAAGGAAACTTTGAAAAAACTTGTTGAAAACATGAAGAGAGAACAATAGAAGTCATGGTATGACTTGCGATAGAAGGAACATGTAATAATAAGTGGGAAAATTGGTGACAAATATTTTGAAATGATGGCATCTTTGCAGACTAGATTGAGGCAAAAAAAGAACATAATGACAGAATAGGAAAAAGTACTTGGTAACTGGTTATAAAAGAAGCATCATGCGTAAGACTAAAGCAATTAAGTTTTCATTTTTATTTTTGGGTATATGTTACATCATAGGATAGATATAGTAGGGATGCAAAGCCAAGTGGTAGCGTTGAGTTGCATAGTAAGGTTAAGAGGACGATACTATAGAAATCATAATCGGTGAAAACCAAGAGATGGTGGAGACATATGGAGTGATGGAGACATCAAAGCAAGGAGTATTAGTGTATAGAGAATCCTAGTGTGAAAAGATAGTTTCTTTAGGAAGGAGCAACTAGAGAAAACAAGGAAATATTGTCCAACAATTTATCAAAACAATAGTTCCAGAGGTTAAGAGCTTAAATATCAAAACAATTTTTCCAACATGTAAATATCAAATTATAATATACCTTTCCAATGGGCTATCAAGAACCGAAATGAGAGATCTCATGCAAAAGTTATGACCCCGGGAAGTTGATTGTTCACCTAACCACCTTGGGGCCGTAAAATTTATAACGATTCATATTCTAGGGTTATTGTTTGGACATTTATGGTTCTCTCCCCCATGCTTATTATAAATAGGCCCTTTTGTACTCATTTTGTATTAATCTTTGCGTGAATGAACATGGCATCCACATCTCTTGTCATAGATTACTACCACCATTCTAGCTATTGTATTTACAGACTGTTATATTTCCGCAATTTAATAGAATATATGTTTACTATATATATGTTTTCATTGTAATATGCCTATGTTTATGATTCTATATATGTTCATTCATTTCATTGATACATAAATCCGTATCAGTGGTATCAGAGTAATATGCTCTTTTATTGTTTATTAGTGCATGTCCCTTAGGAGGTCAAGGTATAGAGAGTTGGGTCCCGAACTAGTTTCACTTGGGGAAGATCACTTTCTACACCTCAAATTCCCTCCCATGGTGGAATAAAAGAGAGATCATGAAGTAAGAGATCCTATCTATTTGTTGCTCGAGGAATCCCTTGCGTGACAGAGGAATGAGACGATGGATAATTTTTCCCAGATCCTTTGACAAATGTCGGTAGCGACAGATGCACCTTCAACGAACAACCATTTCATGGATGAAAATACCTTCAAGGTACAAGTTAAATTTTATGTTCCTTTATTTGAATTCCAAATCGATGTTGATGCCCTAAATAATTGGGTGAATGTTCTAGAAGGGTATTTCTTTGTGCACAATTTTCTAGTAGGGAAACTATCACATTTATGCTCCTTAATGTCACCCCCCATGTCAAAAATTGGTGGGACACTTATTGTGAGAAAAACTCTTCAGATGATTCTAGAAATTTTGAGGTGAAGGACAATCTCACCTACAACCCTACAACATCATTTGGCTAAGCCAAGGATGAGTTATCCACGTTAATCAACTTAGGCCCCTACCATATGGAATCAATCCTTTTAAAGACAAGGTACTGTGTGATGTAGCCACACTTGAAGTTTGTGATGTTCTTTTAGGACAACCATAAATGTGGAAGCATCATGTTATATATGAATCATGACCTTATAGTGTCATTATCACTTTGGGAGGACAACTCTATCGGATACTAGAGACAGTTTCACCTGCCACGGTCTTGTAGGGAAGGAAGACAATCTCCCACATCGAGAACTTAATCCTCTTCACAATTTACTCCAAAGGATAACATAGGATCATAGAGATATCCATGTCCTCTACAAAAATTCCCTCATCTTAGTAGAAACAATATCACAAAGTTAGTGTTCTCTCGTCCATTCGAGTACCTTTACAGTGCAATGGAACACATTCAAGGTGCTCGTCTAGAAAGACATCATTCAGACCAATTCAAACAAAGGATTACACGAAAACCAAAATTGTTGAATAACTCTAGCACATCCATCAACAACAATTACATCCCTCTCAAGATTCCAAATAAAGGAAACCTTTTCATTTCAGCGAACGGAACACCAGGAGATCAACTCAACACATAGTTCAAGACATGATATGAGATTTGACGCAATGGAGGCCGTTGCTTCCTAAAATTGAACTAGATGGATATCGGTGACCACCCACCTATTCCACTCCCTCAAAATAATTGTCCATTTTGGCAATTTCCTAGTTATTTTTCTACGGTTTTTCGAGTCCTAAACTTTCGGGTCCATTTTGAGGCTCTAAATGACAATTTTTGATGATTTTTGGGACCAAAAATTCATAATCAAATGAATTTGTCATTGGTTGAAATATATAAATATTAGATATACCTTTTTAATGGGATATCGAGAGCCCAAATAAGAGATCATATGCAAAATTTATGACCCCAAGAAGTTGATTGTTCAACTAACCACACTAGGGCCGCAAATTTTATGACAATTCATCTTCTAGAGTTATGTTTTGGATATTTAGGGTTCTCTCCATCATGCTTATTATACATATGCCCTTTTGGACTCATTTTGTATTCATATTGGCATGAATGAGCATAGTAGCCACATCTCTTCTTAGAGATAGATAACACCATTCTAGTTGTTGTATTTACAGTTTGTTCTATTTCTGCCATTTTATAGAATATGTGATTATTGTATCCCTATTTTCATTGTAACATGCCTATGTTTATTATTCTATATATTTTATTTCATTTCGTTCACACATAAATACAAATCATCCAAGCACACAAGAAGCAAAAGTTAGTTAGAATTAGTTGGACAGTTGTGTCCACTTTATAACAGGCTCAACCCATTCCAAAAAATATAAATATGCAATGTTCTTATGGGTTAGGGGTTGTTGTTGAATAGATTTCCTTGTAACAAGTAATAAGTTGATGTTATACATTGTAATGTTCCGTAATTTTAAGTCTCATGCTAATTGTGTAATTTTTGTAAAACTATTCCAAATGTTGATAATGAAATAAACCAATTTTGATCATATTGAACATGTATTGAATGTTATGATTGTTGTGCACATGGATGCTTTGGTTATGTTGTTGTTTTGAATGAATGAATTACGTATTTTATGCATATTATATGAATGTATGCATATATCAATAACATAAATTATCACATCCATTTAGCACTGTGAAAGCTTGGTTCTTGCAGTCACCCTTGATGCCTCAGGAGAGACTTCATCTACTTGCATGTGATGTCGAAAGGGTCGGTGTCGTGGGTTTTTGTTGGTGAGTTTAAATTGAAGCCTGGTTTTTCCCATTGCATTCCAACAATAACCTTTGAAATACCATGCATCACAATTATAACAAAGTTTGAGGCATTCTCATTTTTCCCTCACTTTGAGAAATAACTTTCGTGTTCTTTATGGAAATAGTTAGGTTAAGGTATTGGGAGTAGGCTCCATAGGGGAATAGTGTGAGCAGGAATTTAAGATGTGTTGGCTTGGGTTTTGATCACCATATAAAACTCTCTAGCTCTATCAAAATCTTTTGAAAAATTCTCTAAAAAAGGAATCAAAGAGGTCATCTATGTGGATTCCAATTTCTTAAAGGGTGTACTATAGTCCATAATAATCCCAGTTCGGCATAATTTTTCTCAATCATCCCAGATAGTGAGAGTCATGTTCAAAATGGGTCCAAGATACATAGCTATGATAATATTTATGGTACCATTAACACGATTTCCAATGTTCTAAGCCTAAAATAAGACCCCCACTTTAATTTGGATATGATCACCGATGCCATGGAGAAAAATAGTATTGCATATTAGGAACCCAACCACATGGATATTATCATTAATATTTGTGCATGTCTACCTTCAGAAAGTGGTGCCATTAATTGGTGTCCTGAAAGGGTGGACGCTAGGTTTATGGAAAGAGAGTGTAATAACCTTGTATTTCATTGTCAAATGATTATGGGATTAGGTCCTCTTTTTTGAAATCTAAACCCATGCATGCACATAAATGATCCAATATTTAGCCATGGAAAACCATTATGGTGTTGATAATTTCTATTGAATTATGCATGTCCATAACCTTGGATTCCATGTTCTTATGTTCCTTGGGTAGGTACATGTTCTATTTTTCCATGGGTTTTTGGTTATGAGTGTGCACCATGGGACCACTTATGATATGAAAAGCATTAACACCAACAAATCTCAAAATGACTAATGGATAAAGAGTATTTTTTTGAGATGTATCACCAATTGTTGTATGCTTGGGTACACACATAAAAAGGGTTGTTCTATATACATACCAACATGATAAAAACATTGAAAGGATTCTTTTGAGATAACTCTCTCATAGTGGTGTTGTCATCTTCTTTTTTTAAAACTTGGCAGGAGTATTACTCCCTTTTGAATATTACTACACTAATATAATTAACAAATTCCTCCTCAATGCAAAGATGTAGGAATTGTGTTAGTGGGTCATAGAGGATAGGGTTCCATAGTCTTAAGGAAAAGGGAGTGCCAAGTTCTATATCTCTTTGATATACCTGTAGAGTCCAACAATAGTACTCGGCCCAATCTCTTAGGAAAATAACTAAGGAGGATCGATTGTTCCCTTAGTTTTACTACCCGACTACCTAGGTACTTGAGAGTAATTTTTCAAGTGTTGTGCTTGATGCCACTATAGCAACAAGATGATCGGTCGGATTATCTAAATATAGTTTTACTTTTCCTATGGGACTTCCAATATACCCAATGGTACATGGAAATGAAATTGCATACATAGGTGTTTCTTCATGCAATATCACTTGAAGGGGTACCAACGGGGTTTATTAGGGTGTCCAACCAAGTGAAATTTCTTATATTTCCTATGTCTAGTCTCCTCCAATAACTATTTTACATATTGAATGATAAATCTATATGTTATTTAAAGATATTGGAACATGTCTCTAGCCTAAAATATATATTAAAAGATTATGGAGGCATGTAGGATCAATCAAGAAAGTGCTTTAATACCAATTGTAGTCTTCTTTAACCCTTAAACATAGAATGCAACCAAATATGTAGAGATTTGTAATACAAGGAGCTAGAAATTATAGTGCAGAATAATGAAACATAAATATAACTGAAATAAAATTCTATAAAATAAAACCTTGTAGTATGCTAATTCAATAGGAAGCAATGATCACTTTCCACTTAAGGTTGGGAGACCTTTCACTTGATCCAAGCTCCTAGTACCACAATATTTAGCAAAACAAACCATAACCTAATATATCTTTAAATAGGATTCCAATAGTCAAAACCCTAAACACTCATGGTACCATAATTAATAAGTACCAACTACCTAGTGGGCCTTAATTAATAGCTAGAGAGGCTCTTTTTACATTAATTAATTATCCACTACTATGTACCCAACCTTATTCAAATGAGATGGCCACATATAGTAATTGATTATATACCATTTATCCTCAAGTAGAGGGGTTAGGGTAGTGTTAGGTTAATCTTGAATTGGTTATAAATTTCTTTAAGATAACTTTGATTTGGTCAATAACAGGTTTACCATTGGCGGTTTACATGGATTATAGTGGATGCAGAAGTACCCAATTAAGGAGTGTTTGATTTGGTTCACTGTAGTAGAGATGGATGCAAGTGAAGAAGTAGTGGATATTTCTTGTATCACATACTCTTGTAATATTTGTTTATAGATTTCGAATTAATTACAATGTAAATGGGCACACAACTATAATACCTATTTAGGAATGCATACCCCTATCTTGGTAGGTCATTAATGTAAATTCTAATGTAGATTTGGGTAGACTAAATAAGGAGGCATGTTGTTATTCTCGAGACCTAGTTAAAAACTTTGATACAGTTTGGTGCTTATCCCAAGTCAAGTAAGGTGGGGGGGAGGGGGATTTAGGTTAATTTTGACTTGGTAATAATGTTATTGATGATAATATTGATTTGGTAAATAATGAATTTAACATTGGTGTTTTATAGTCCCATTAGTTTTGGTAAGCCATGGTTTAAGCATGTGATGAAGCATATGTAAAGGCTTGAGTAACTCCATTGTAAAATTCTAGAAGTGGTTGATGTTGTCCGAAGTGGTCAAGACTAATAAATACCTAATCAGTGGTGGTTTTCCCTAGCGGTGGAAGAGATGTTGTATATTTGAATGTACCAACATTCAAACATACAACATGGTGGAATGGTGGAATGTTTGTCCTATTATTTTCCTCTTGGTAGACTGGATAAGCTGTATAATGAATATGGGATGAAGATCCTTTTGTAGAAGCCAGAGCTATTGGAACTGGTATTGTATTGAGTTGTTGATCCATGGTCACTGAGAGTAATAAGGGTAGAGATACATTGGTAGGTTGTGACTGAAGGGAAGGAGTGGTGCATAGTGTAATTATTATGTCATTAAGGTCAGGTTGCAGGAATGTGGAGAGGGTTTTCCAATGCAATAAGGGGAAGTAACTGAAGGAAGAATTAAATGAACAATGGAGATTCTAGGAATGGTAGAAGTATGTTGTGTATATCAATGAGGGGGAACATAGAGTGGTGTGGTAGGGGATGGAAGGGATGTGGGGAAGAAACGAGATAATATTTTCTTGTAGTTGGGTGAAGGATGCATGGATGGAGTTAATGGTTCAGATTGGGGAGGTAATGTGGGATGAATAATAGTTGTAGGATGGGGTTGCATACTTTTTTGTTATGCACCCAATTCCTAAAATAACATAAAATAGAAAGAAAGAGTAATCCAACACCTTGAGAATGAAATAAAGATATGAATAAGAAGTGTCTTAGAGGGGGAAACCTCCTTATACAATGTATCAAATGCACAATAGAAGATGAGATGATCCTAAAACTAGGTATACTTAGTATATATACCGGAGAGAAAGGGTACAATTACAATTAAGGTTATAGTCGACCATATAATGACAATTAAGTTCCTTGATGGCCAACAAATACAATACTAATTTAATAGTATAAACATAATGCCACAATATATATGGCTTAACACGCCCTCCCCTTCAAACAAGTGTTGTCCTCAACACTTGATTAACTCTATTGGGAAGTTCTTCCACTTGATGAGGTACTTAGTAATTGCTTGATTTCCTAGTTGCTTGATCCATGTGTCAATGATTGTTTTAAGTTCTAGTATCAATTTCTCTTCTTCATCAATCTCTAATAAAATGGTTTGATCTATGATATTTTCACAAATTACATTTTTATCCAAAAAACATGGAATACTAGATGTAAATGTGAAAATGGAGGTGAATCTGATTTGTAAGACGTACTTCCAATCCTCTATAACACTTTATAAGGACCATAGTACTTAGGTTATAATTTATTGTCCTCCATTTTCTTCTTGATGAACATATGCTTGTATGGTTGTATCTTTAAAAATACCCAATCCCTTGCTTCAGATTTCCTTTCACTACGATGTTGAAAAGCTTGTTATTCCATCCTATTTTGTGTTATAACCAAATTATATTTATTATAACCTCTTGTTGGTGCACTATGTAACCCTTCATTGCTTGAGCCTTAGCTTTCTTTTTCAACGATGATGTGTTTCGAAGGAGGATGATAGCCATAAATGGTGACATTTTTTTGAAGCATTGAAAGATGTGTTGTACCACTATTTTTCTAAGGGAAACCACTTGACCCATTGTGTTTGTATATCAAATGAAAAGTGAAAAATATGCCCTTTTAGGAATTTATTCACAATCTTAGTTTCCTCGATTAGATTAAGGATTGTAAGAGGAGTTATGAGCTAATTAGGTGCCCCAAAAAAATTTCCTTCCAAAATTAAAAATGAAAATTAGATCTCTATCACTTACAATACTATTAGTGGATCCATGTATCTTATGAACTATTTATATGCATGTTGTATTGTACTTGATTTAAAAGAACAAGAAACAAACTTAAGAAATGAACATACTTTGTGATTTGATCCACTATTACCATGAATATAGTCTTTTTTTTTTTACTTCGGTAGACCTGAGATAAAATACATTGAAACATATTTCCAACACTGATTTGGTATGGATAATGGTTGTATAAGACCTAATGTCTTGATTATCTCTCCAATATTCTCTTGGAAAACCAAACATTTTTCCACAAACTTTTGGAAATTAGTTTTAAGACATTCCCCCAATTTTTTTTTCTTGATCATGTGGTGAGTTTTCAAGAACCATGAATGTTCTTCTATAGTAGAAGTGTGAGATTCCAAAAGTACCATCTGTTTGGGTTGAAAATTCTTATATGAATATAGGAGACACTGGTACCATAGTGAAATATTATTCCACACAAAAGTATCTAATGAATTAGGGTCCTTTTGTAGTTCTTGAATTATCTTGCATTCCTCATTATATTGTTTCTATTTTGTCCTTGCTTCTTCCACCCAATCATGTTGCATAATGGAAATATTATAAAGAAAGTCCTTTGTGTCATCTTCTTTTTATGAGAGTAAATCTACCACCACATTCCATTTTCCTTTTCTTGTAGAAAATTTTAAAGTCACAACCTAGCATCTTTGTAACCCATTTGTGTTTCTCTTTTGAATATAATCCTTGAACATCCAACTAGTACTTAAGTCTTTCATGATCTATTCTCACCTTGAAGTTTCTTCCTATTAGGTAAGGGAACCATGTCTTAATTGTTTCCAGTATAGCCAACATTTAATTTTCATAAATTGGCTTGAGTAAGTTTTATTCTTTAAGTTGGAAACTCTCGAAAGAAAGTGGCATTCATTAATACATCAAAATTTCACCAATGCCATCTTCTAAGGCATCACATTCCACAATACAAGTTTTTGTGAATTCAAATGTGACTAATACATGAGTTGTACAATAGCTAATTTAAGTTTTTCAAAATATTAATTTCTCCTTGAGTCCAAGATAATGCCTCCTTTTTCAGTAACCTTGTTAGAGGCGGTGTCATTTGACCATAATTATTGAAAAAATTGCAATAGTTGCTTGTCAAACCTAATAATCCTCTAAGTTTCTTTAAGGTTTTGGGTGTTTTCCAATTTATTATGGCCTTATTTTTGTTAGGGTCCAATTTTTGGCCCTCATGAGATACAATATGACCCAAATATTCCACTTCATAAATTATGAAGGAACACCTAGAAGGCTTGGTATAAAGTTGGTTCTCCACCAATAGTTTTAATACCATGTCAACATGTTGTACATGATATTCCAAATTTTTTCTATAGATTATAAATATAACATCAAAAAATACTAACACAATTTTATGAGGAAGGGTTTAAAATTAGATTTTGACAAGCTTTGAAATGCGGAAGGTGCACTAGTAAAACCAAATGCCATCACCAATAATTCATCATGACCTTCATGTGTTATAAATTCTATTTTTAAAATGTCTTCTTTCCTCATTCTAATTTGATTGTGTCTAGAATAAAGTTCCAACTTGGTAAATAAATTAACAAACACCATGAACCTTGATTTCATGAATAATCACCACTAGTACAAAGAAATAACTTTGGATAGGTTGAATGATGCCTACATCTAACATTTCTTGAACCAAATTCTCAATCTCACTCTTTTGTGTATATGGGTACTTGCAGGGTTTGGTGTTAGGTGGTACACTTCTTGGTTGTAAGTGAATAACATCAGCATGATCTCGTGTAGGTGGAATTCTTTTAGGAATCTTTCTAAATAACTTTGACTGATTGTCAATAAATTCGTAAAGATCCACTTGAATAGAGGTTATAGATGTTTGAACATATAATGAACACAATTGTGTAGTTACACCATGGGGTCCATTTTTTCTTTATCATTTTTGTCATTTTGTTAGAGCTTATCACTTTAGATAGGTTCCATTCATTATCTCTGAGTTCAATTTCCTTTCCTTTAATGAAAAGTTAAGAGCCAATGTTCCCAATGGTTGTAGCCACTAGACCCCTAGTACAACATCAACACCACCCATTTGGATTGAAATAATTGGGATATCCAATAAATACCCCCCCTACACTTCCTTGAACAATATATGGTATCTCCATCTGTAATCATTACTTGAAATTTTGGTGTTGGATATATAAAGAAATTAAGAAGTCACTACAAGGAGAACACTCTCTAGCAAAGGTTATAGTGGAAGCCCCTAAAAAAAGAGCCCAAATATATGTTTATAACAGAGGTCTCTGACGAAGGTGATAGGGTGAAGGATTTAGCGGAGGTTTTTTATTTGATGCTTTTGTAAATATAAAACGCATTGATTCGGTTCAAGTGTGGATGCACCGGTGTAGAGAAAACTTAACACGCCAATTATAAAAATCCCCTTCCGATACAGGAAAAAAATATTGTTATAGTAAAAAAAAATTGACAATAATGGTGCATTAAACACATGATATGCCCTGGTGCATACATACATTGAACACACCATCGTTAACCAAAAAAACATATGCTAAGCATAATGTAATTATAAAAGACAATTTAAAACCATAATCAGTGCACTAGATACCAACACAAGCACAAATATGCATATACATTTAACGCACCACAACTGTCCCAAAAAATGTAGGCCAATAATAATATATTTAACAAAAAAAAACACAAAAAATGTGTTAGATACCAACAAAAGAATTGTTGTGTTATGTGTATAACAAGATCGAATTAAGTAAAATTAAGAAAAAAAATACATAAACAATTTAATATTTTTCAACAAATACCGAGTTTTTATATATATGTACAACACCGATGCATAAGCCAAGATAGAGCACCGATGTGTTAAAAATATAAACACATCACATTAGGGATAAATTAAATTTATTTATGTTTTATTTAAAATATTTTGCTCACTTTTTTATATTTTTCTATAACAAAACGATGTGTTTGTATTCCATTGAAGCACTGGTGAACCCCATAACAAAACACACTGGTGCGTTTGTGTAGCAAGCCCACTGAAGCAAGGTTTAATCACTAGTAGAAAAAGTGAGAAAAATGACTAAGAAACTACTAAAAATTGCATATAAATGACTAAATTTAGTCATGTGACTAATAGTCATTAATTGCCAGTCACTTATATAACATGACTAAATACGTGCCTAAAATATTTTAGACATTTATTAGTTGTTTTGATTTATCAATTTGTTGATATATGTATTCATTGTTTTAATCATTGATTGTTGTTAATTGGTCATTTATCTAGTCATTGATTGGTCATTTGCTTGATTGCTAATAACTTGTCATGTATTCATCATTGATGTTGTTAACTGGTAATTTATTTAGTTATTGATTGTGGTTAACAAGTCATTTAGTTAGTCATTAAGTACAATTAGCTAGTCATTTATTTAGTCATTGATTGTTGTTAACTGATTAAGTGATCATTTATTTAGTCATTTATTTATGTAGATAGTGCATGGAGGAATCAAACCACCAAACTCCTACCTGTAAATAATGTGCTCTTTCATTGATCTAGCACCCTTAAATAGAAGACTCAAAGTTCACACAAAAAAAATAAGTTTAGTTAAATATATAAATCACATTTTATTTTGAATTTTTTTCTTCCATGAGGCATAATAGTGGAACAATGACTTGACCAAATAGAAAGATATCAAAAGTTATATTTCCAAAGCACCAACAAGTAGCATGCCTTTCAAGAGGAAACCAATAAAATGTTCGAGACCATAGACAATGGAAACCATTTCTACTTCCTCAAAGGGACAACAATTTGACTATGAGTAGATTTGACCGTGTTTATCACATTTATTGCTCGAATCCTACATAAAGTAATAAAATAACCTAAAAACATCACTATGTCTATGTGACAATGGTTGCTAATAGATTGCCTTTGGATAATCAACTCACTGATCCATTTTGAAAATTAAATCAAATCTAGTTTCTTTACTATGATTCATTGATTTATTAGGTAAATGATACAATCTAAATGACCAAAAAGAGATACTGGTTAGTATTTCAAACTGACATTCAACATCTCTATTGAGGCCATAAGGAGATTGGGTAAAAACTAATGAACACGCATGTAGTTAATCTCAATGGTATAATACCAATATGTTTGTAAATATGAAAGCAAATTCTCTTATCATTGTGATTGAATACAAAACAAAAAACTACTCTGAAAAAGGTACCCAATTCTGCAACAAAACCCACCCTCATAGGAATTGAATTTTGGTTAATGGTGAAAGAGTCATCATGCCTCATCATTGGATCCAAACCACTTGGGGTCGATGAAGCTAACCTTAACAAAATTTGTGGTGCAGAATTGGAATAGGCCACATAACATGATCAATGAACTCCAATAATTGAAGGTGTTGGCTTGCAAGTTTAAATGTACACATCCTCAAGTTTTAAATCACTTGATATACGTTTACCAAACAAATGTTAGTGTGTTAATATCTTTTTCCAAGGTTTTTCATGTTATACATATATTCCACTTAGGATAAAATCATACCTATTTTGTAGGTCTATTTTTTCTTTACATCATTAAATAGGATTTCACATTGCTTATATCTTTTAAGGAAAAATTTCTTCAAATTCAACTAAATATCTAACTAAAGATTTTACTAATCCCCTTATTAAAAGTTTTACTAAATCTTCACATTTCTTTGAATTCTAGATTTAATTTCAATTTATACAAAGTGCAAAAAAAACAATTAGTTGTAAAAATAAATAACCCCTTTAATTACTAAAAAGTTGTTTTAAAATTTGAAGACAGGCACTAGGTTCCAAGCCATGCCTTGAATAAAATTCCAAGAATCATCAACTCTATTTTTAAAAAAAATGAATATCCTCTACTTCTAAAAGATAACTTCTACCATTGGAGTTTAGCAAATTAAAGCATTGCAGTGTATCGGATACAATAGTGAAGAGTAATGACTATATTAAATATATACGCATAACGTAGGTAACCAATTATGAATATGGACTACCCAAAATATGCATCAACTAATCGTTTTCATTTTGATTTAAGATGAAATATATTTTGATAAGTTTAATATTGATTTAGAAAAATACAAAATCCTTATAAATACTCAAAAAAAAAGCTTATTTTAAATATTGATTATAAATATATTTAATATAAAAAGTATTAACTTGGTAGAAAATAAGCAAACAAAAAAGTTAATTTTTAAGTTTTATTTACTATTTAAAAATACACATATCTTTTACTACATAATTATAAATATTTATTATTTATTTAAATTAAAAAAAAACATAAAAACAAATAACTCAATCATATTTAATAAAATAAAAGTAAGACTCTCAAGAAAGCCTTCCAATAAAAATATCAAAACAATAATAAAAAATTAGGTGGAGAGAAAAGAATAAGCTCTTAAGGAAGTTGGTACCTAATATTTTTATTTTCTAATAATATAAATATATATTTAATTTGATATTTTAATTTATCAAAAAAATATTAAATATTACTTAAATTTAATATTAATTTATTTATTTCATAAAAAAATTTAGTAAATTTTAAAAATTATTGAATAAAAAAAAAAACAATTCATCAATAAAAACCTAATGAATAGCTTCCTCTATTATAATATAAATACACTGATATCGAAGGATAGGGTGATAAGTTGGTGAGCGGAGCTCCAAGAAGTGTGATTAGGGTAATGGCGAAGGTGAAGGTTTAATGGAGTATCTAGGCCGTTTATTGGTCATTTGGTATGTAATCTTGGCTGTTGAGCTGGCCCTCCTCGACACTGGTGAACTCAGTGTTATGATTGTCCGTGCTACGGTCTGACAGATGGTTTATTGCTGCTCTTTAATGTACTGCCATCGCTTTATATCATTAGAGCTGTGTTTTCTGCCACGTTTCCGCTGTGTAGTAATTGCACAGTTTATGTGGTGAGTGAGTTTATGGTTTGTATTATTCTTGTTTGCTGCGACGAGGGCACTGCTATTTTGGATTGCTGTGAACCCTTTTGCAGGCGATTTCCTGTCCTATGTTGTTGGAGGTTTTTTTTCCAGCTCTTCAGTGTTAGTAAAAGCCGACATTATGTTTGGAACGGTTTAGCTGGTTGAAGGTTTCTGGAATTGGTCTTTTTAGATTTCCTTTGGCTGCTAATTGGGGTCTTGTGACATCGGCTTCACAGTTCCATCTCCTTCCGCAGTATGGTTAGGGCCTGTGGTTTTCTAGCAATAGAGTTTTCTTTATCAAGGCGTAGGTTTTCTTTTGGTGGTTGTTTAGGCTTTCGCTGATCCTGTTTGGTTGGTTTGATATCACTTGAGATTCCTAGCTTCGTTTGGAGGCAGGCGAACAGGTGATTGTGAGGTTTTATTGAAGCCTGAGGTTCCTTTTATTGTGCTGTTTTGGACGGCATATTTGGAGCGGTTTAGCTTGTTGGAGGGTTTCTGGAAGGACTTGGATTTCCTTCGATCACTATTTTGGGTATTGGTTGAAGGCATCGGCTTCTCAACTCCATTTTCGCGCAGTTATGACAGTGTCTGTTTTATGGCGAATGAGGTGCAGGTATTGAGGCGCAGGTTTTCTTGAAGGTCGTTTTCAGCTTTTGCAGGTTTTTCTTGTACCTACATTGTGGTTTCACTGCGATTTTCCAAGGAGAGTTTGGTCCATTACTAGAGGTGGATGATTTCGGCATTCATTGGGTTTGGTTGAACCTGCTTTGTGGTTTCCAAGCGTTTCTACAGGTATGTTCGGATTTTTCTCCGTATACTTTGCTTTTGATTTCTCCTCCTAGCGCGCTGTGATTATTAGTTTTATCTAGCTATAGGGAGCGGGGTTTAAGGCTTGTCTAGCTTTTCTCGGGTCCTGGACTTTTCTAGAGTTTCTTGGTCAATGGAATTGGTTTTAGCATGACAGTAGTGTTTGCTGTGTAATGCCCTTGCTAAGACTGATTTATTGTTTGAGTTTTTGGAGTGTGTTCGGGTGCTTGGTTTATGCTTGAACTTATATCTCTATAGCGAAGGCATGGTCCTTCTCCCTCTGTTAGTGCCGCACTTACAGGGGTCTATGTCTGGGTGGGTTTATTAGCCTTTTGAATTCTGTCTCAAATATTAATCCAATCAATCAGAATCTTACAGGGGTCTAAGCACTTCATCTATCAAAAAGATTCTTAAAGTAGGTATAAGGCTTCCATTTGGTCCAAGTAGTGTGACTAAGGTAATGGTGAAGGTGTGTTTTAATGGAGCATCTTGGCCGTTTATTAACCTTCTGGTATGTTTTCTTAGCCGTTAAGCCGGCCCTCCTCAACATTAGTGAATTTAGTGTTATGTTTGCCTGTGCTTCGATTTGATAGTTGGTTTATTTCTACTCTTTAAGTCTCTGCCGACACTTGGTGAAGGCATGCTCAATCTGTTTGTAATGCAATTATAGGGGTCTATGGCCGGGTGGTTTTACTAGCCTTTTATACTCTATCTCTTGATGTGGTATCCTGTCCTCGGGTGCTGTTTATTTTGGATAGTTTCTAGGCTGGGGGATTAGCTCGATTATTTTTGTTATGTCGCTTCGGGTGACGAAATCCCTGGTTCGTACTCCGCCAGGGCATCTGAAAGTTATAAAACAGGATTTTGGAGAGGAGAATCGAGTCACTACGACCTAACTGCCTATGCAATTTAAGCTGGGAGATTTGGGGTCTGCCCTTGACCTGGATGATTCATTGGATAAGGTAACATCTCCCATGGACTGTCTGGATGGCGGAAATTTGGGTGGGCGAACTAATCTGTCTTGTTTAAAGCCTTTCTATCCTTGTCCTGTAGTTTCAGTCCCTGTGGGACATCTATCTGTTTCCCGGTTGGGATTTGGTGAGGATAAACGTTCTGTGGTTTATTCTCCTGGGAAATTTTTGGGAGATAGGGATCTTCCAGTTTTGGATCCTCAGCTCAAGGAATGTTCGGAAAATGATTTCCAAGTCTCCAATTGTTTGGAGAGTCGCGGGCAAGCCTCGCCTGCTCTTCAGTTGTTTGGGACTTGTAGCTTGGATGGGATTATGCCTTATTCTCTAAGACTGGGTCTCCCCTTGGATTCATTGGGTTTGATGAATAGTGAAAAGGATGCATGTGATCATTTTTAGATTGACAAGCCTAGTTTACCGGTTCTCCAGGTAGATGGGATGGCTCAAGAGGTTAGTATAGGCATGAATGCAGAGCTGGGATTTTCTTCTGATGCGAAGTATGAAATTCACAAGTCTATGGACCCTGATAATGAACATGTGCATGCCCCTCATTACTCTAGTAGCAATGGTACATCTAAGTCTAAGAAGAGGCTTCCTAAACCCATCAAGAAGATAAATCCTATTTTAATGACTTTGGGGGAAGATGTGCTTTTAAATGACATAGTTCTCACCAATGCTTTGACTTTGGTTGGGAGGTTTGGAAGGCGTAATTATAATTCTGAATCTCTACATGGGTGGGCTGTAAGGGCTTGGAATGATATTATCAGTACTAGTCCTGAGATTTATATGCTTCCAAGGGGCTGGATAGCATTTAAATTTTCTTCAGTGGATGATGCCGATAGGATCCTAGCTGGTGTTTGGAAATGGGATAATGCTAGCCCTCTTATCAAGAGGTGGACTCCTTTATTTGATCCGCGAAAAGAAAGGTATGACCAAGTTCCTATTTGGGTCAAACTCCCTAATTTACCTTTTGAATTCTGGTCTGCTGATTTCTTCAGACATGTTGGGAATACTTTGGGAATACTTTGGGAACCCATTTGGAAACTGATTTTACTTATTTACAGTCTGGGGTTTGTTGCATAGGCCGGGTTCTTGTCCTGTTAGACTTTCATTTGGGCTTACCTGCTGAACTGATCATTAAAAAAGGCAACAGAGATTTCTCTCAGCCTTTGGATTACTTGGGACTTCCCTTTAGATGTTTTAGATGTCATGGGATTGGACATTTGGCAAATGATTGCTCTCTATCTTTTAATAAACATTCTTCTTCTAAAATTTGGAGAGTCAAAAAATATGGGTTTCAGTCTAATGCTAAGGCAGGGATGTCTGTGGATGATAACTTGGATAATTGGAGGGTCAAATCAGATGGGACTAGGTCCACTACTAAGGTTGGAAAGTCTGTGGATGAGAATCTGGATATTCATCCTGTTTCTCTTGGTTTTGAACCATTAGCCAAACTTAAACAAATAAGCATTTCTAATTCTATGGATGATAACATTCCATTTCTAAATCTTTCTTCTGAGGCCTTACCTTCTTCTGTTCCGAATTTATCTTTGAAGGATCTTGGGTTTGTATCTCCATGCAAGGAAATTGTTAGCAAGGGGTATTTTCTTCGCTCATGCACAAAAACTGTTCAGTAGATTTCTCAGCCTATCAAGGATAAACCTGGGAATCTTGAAGTAGATGAAGGTTTGATCGAGGATGTCAATATATCACATTCTGATTTAAGAGATGTTGGGGCGATTAGAGCCTTTTCCCTTCACAAAGTTCCTACATGATCCTTATGTCCTTAAATGTTAGGGGTTTGGCTAGTCTTCTCAAGAAACTAACAGTTAAGATACTTATTGATCTACATTCTATTGATGTTATCTCCATTCAAGAAACAATGATTGAGGGGTGTGTTTTGGTTCAAGATTTGGAACTTATGATTCATGGATGGAAGTTCATTTCGGTGGATGCTTTGGGCAGATCGGGTGGACTTATTTTAGGATGGAAGTCTTGTAATTTTCTTTTTCTTAATGCCTGGGCAATAAAAGCAGGGCTATGTGTTGTTTTATTTTCTTTTGATTTACAAAAGGAAATAACCTTTGTTAATATTTATGCACCCTATTTGGACAGGGAAACTTTCTGGAATAACTTGATTAAGTCGGACTGTCTCATGTCTCCTTATTTAGTATTTGGAGGCGATCTTAATTTCTCATTGGGTCTCTCTGAAATTTGGGGGGTTCATGATCAAGTTGATCCATTAACTAATTTTTTCCATAATCTGTTGGAGAGATTGGGGATTGTTGACATCAACCCTTTGGTAGCTATTCCCACTTGGAGTAATTGCAGAGTTTGTGTTGAGGGTATTTGTAAAAGATTGGATCGTCTTTTAGTCTCAGTTGATTTCCTAGATTGTGCTTTCCTTCTTAAACAATGGATTGGGTGTGGAGGTGTATCTGGTCATCAACCTGTTTTTCTGCAAATTTCTACTCAGACTTCTAAGGCCCATAGTCCTTTCAAGTTTAATGCAGGATGGCTGGATCATATTGATTTGGTTGAAGCCTTAAAAGATTCTTGGGTTCTTTTTGATGATCGGTCTGCTTTATCTCCTGAGGCACAATTTAGTGTGAATCTTAAACGAATTAAAGAAATTTCTACTAAGTGGTCTCTGAATAAAAAAGCACAGAACATAAAAGATTTGGTTGATATTGAATTTGAGTTAAAAAGATTTCATGATAGTCATCTTTCTGGTTTTTTATCAGTGATTGATAAAGATTTATTGATTGATATTGAATCTCGCAAGAATGCTATTCTTTTTTTTCGAGAAAAGGAGGCTCGCCAGAAAAGTAGGGCTTATGGTTGCGCTGTGGTGATGATAATACTCCTTTCTTTCATAAATTTGCTGCTCATAGGAAATGTCGCAATTCGATTTGGAAAATTTTTGATGATTCTGGAAAACTTGTGGAAGGATCTGAGGCTATAGCCTAGGCTAGGATTCAGCACTTTGAAAGCCTTTTTAAAGAAGAAGCTGATCTCCATCTTCCAAAAATTGTTCATAGTGCTGGTCATTTCCCATCTTCTGTTTCTGAGGATGAAAATGATAAGCTTATGCAGGCTATTACTCTTAAATATATCAAGCATATCTTATCCATTAGCAAAAATGATAAGAGTCCTGGACCGGATGGTATTCCTGTTGAGGTGTATAGATGCTTGTTTGATGTTTTGGGTGAAGACCTCTTAAGAGTCATTGAATTGTCCAGGTTAAGTTGCAAGATCCCAACTGTTTTTAACTCTACCTTTCTTGCTCTTATTCCTAAGGTTGATAGCCCTTCATCTTTTGAGGATTTTAGGCCTATATCTTTGTGCAATTTTGTAGACAAAATTATTGGTAAGATTATCTCGATCAAAATCAGAAAGGTTTTGAGTAGATATATTTCTGGTGAACAGTTTGGATTTTTACTGGGAAGGCAGATTCATGATGCGGTAGGTGTCATTCAGGAGGGTATGCATTCTATGCATGTTAAATCCTTAAAAGATGTCATGATTAAGATCGATCTATCTAAAGCATATGACCGAGTCAGCTGGGTTTATCTTCGGGTTATTCTTGCAAAAATGGGTTTTGCTGGGAATTTTATTGCGTGGGTTATGAGCAGTCTTTCATCTGTCTCATTCTCTTTGCTCATCAATGGTGTTGCCAGTAATTTTTTCAAATCTGGTAGGGGACTTAGACAGGGGTGTCCATTGGCACCACTTCTGTTTCTTATTGAGGTTGAAGGACTTGGGAGGGCTATTCTTCATGCTACACTCAGTGAGACTTATAATGGTTTATCCTTTGGTAATGAAATTGTATTAACTCATGTTCTCTTTGTGGATGACATTGTCATGGTAAATGATGGTTCTGAACAATCTCTCTCTACTCTCTATGAGATTTTAATGCATTTATGTAAGGCATCTGGGATGCAAATTAACAATAACAAATCATCATTATACTTCTCCTGTTTGGAAGATTCTGAAGTTATTACATTACAGAACATCTTCAGTTTTCCTGTTGCTAGAATTGATACTGGCATGAAGTACCTTGGGTTTAAACTTAAACCTTGCAGATATCTTATTAGGAATTGGGATTGGCTGATTATTAAAGTTGAACAAAGGATTCAGAATTGGAGCTTCCGTTGGCTGTCCAAAGGAGGAAAGTTGATTTTGATTAAAGTTGTTTTAGAGGCCATTCCAGTATATTGGATGCATTTTTGGGTTCCTATGGGTGTCATAGACAAAATCAGAAAGCTTTGCTTTAACTTTCTTTGGGCTGGTAAACAGAATTCCTCTGGTTTACCCTGGATATCTTGGAATTCTCTTGCTTTTCCTAAATCTTTGGGTGGTTGGGGACTTAAGGTCCCTGTTTTATTTGCCAAGGCTCTTGCAGCAAAAAAGGTTTGGGATATCATTCATGGTTCGGGTTTATGGGTTAAGATAGCTTTTCAGAAATATATTTATCCAATGAATAAACTAGACTGGATAAGATCTTTTGTTAAAAAGAAAAAGAATATTTCAATCTACTGGAAAGCTGTCCTTTGGGCTTTTGATCTCATTGGGAATTTTCTGGTTTGGAAGGTTGGTTCTGGCAATGCTGTTCGTATTGGTTTAGATCCGTGGGTTGGATGTAAATGGAGACATGCTCTTCCTATTCCTATGATAGATAGATTACATTTGGCTGGTTATCATCTTCTATCTGATATTGGAACTCATGGTATGTCTGTTTTAACACAAGAATGGTTATCTGCAGACACCTTGGGTTTTAATGATCCACTTGAGATTGCTGCTTGGAATGGATATATTGCCATACTCAAGTCTAGCCATGTTAGACTTTCTAATGCAGATGACTATCTCATTTGGCATTTATCTAAAATAGGTAAGTATTCTCCTAAAGTGGGATATGCTGAACTTATTAATAGAGAAGTGGAATTGATCTGGTGGTGGAAGGTCTTATGGAAGATGAAGTGTCCACTAAAAACAAAAAAAATTAGCTGGTTTCTTCTCTCTGGAAAAGCATTGACCTGGGATGTTCTATGCTTGAGAGGTAGAGAAGGTCCTGGTAGGTGTTTTTTATGCAAACAGTACTGTGAATCCAATTTTCATATTGCTGTAGAATGCCCATTTACTCAATCTGTTTGGTCAAATATTGAGGATCATCTGAATCTTAATAATATTTGCAATGGTGATTCCCTGTCTGATTGTTTTAAAAACTGGTGTCTGTTATCAGATGTGATACTTATCAAATCTTTACCTATCATTGTACTCTGGTTTGTATAGAAAGCAAGAAATAGATCTTTCTTTGAGGATCTTGACTCAACTCCTGCACAGATATCAAGCTATAGCTTGGGTATGTTGAAGAACTTACCTCAGTCTTTATCTGTGGTCTCTATCAGATCAATTTTTGTGGAAGAAATTGATCAATCTTATGCATGGGGTTACTTTGATGGATCTACAGTCAGGGATCCAATGATTTGTGGGGCTGGAGGTATCTTGTTCATATCTGATAGGCATCATATTACTTTCAAAGCAGGTTTAGGCTTGGGTACTAATAATTTTGCAGAATTGTGTGCACTTAAGATTCTCCTTAGGTTGGCTTGGATGCATAATTTGGATAAAATTCAAGTCTTTGGAGATTCCCAGTTAGTTATAAATTGGGCATCTGGTAAGTATAGATTACAAAATCTTGAACTAGCCATGATTCTTCAAGATGTTCACTATTTAGCTGACAGTCTTGATTATGTGTCTTTCAAACACATTTATAGGGAAAGAAATTTCAAAGCAGATTCTTTGGCTAAAGCAGGTGGCAGCATACTTGAAGGTTTTTGGAGTACTTGTGAGCAGAGAGGGGAAGAAATTATAGAAACCTTTCAGGTTTTCTAATATGTTGTTGTGTGCTGTCTGTTCTTTGCAGTTTGTAGGACTGGTTTTTATGTCATGATGGTGGCATTTTGATCTTATCTGACAGATTGCTGGTTCATTTGGAGAGAAAAATGTTTGGGTATTTCTGGACTCTTTGATTCTGCTCTACCCTTGATATGATTCCTTGGCTGATATTAATATGCACCTTTTTGCATTTTGGTGATCTCAAGCAACATTCTTAGAGCTTGACTTGCGATCTGTTTGGCCTCTTCTTATTTGGTACTGAATGGATATGGATATGTTATTTTTCTTCATTTGATGGCCGGGAATTGGCCAATATTTCTAGCTGCTGATTTTTTGGATTAGCTATTGTTTTATCATACACTTATGAGACTTCATCAGCATGCTAGTTTTGCTCTGGTTTTTTGCTTTTGATCACCTGATACAGTTGATCTGACCTGATTTAATCAGGAATGATGAAATAAGTCTGCTACGATCAGACTTAATTATTGCATGGATTTTGATTTCTTTTCTGCTAAAAAGTTTTGCTGAACATTATGATCTTTTGATGATATTTTGTATGTAATAACAACTTTACAGTTGGATCGGTTTTTGATATGGATTGTGGATTTGTGCTCCTTCTGCCTGCAAATTTATGTAAATGACAACTTCTTAGTTGTATTTTGTATAATGGACTATGAGGGCCATCTACTGAATGTGAATAAAATATTTACGATTTTTTTCTTTGGAAAAAAAATATATAAATACACCGTAAAATTAAAAGCATTGAAGAATTCAAAGATTATTTGCACCAGAAATTCTAGATTTAAAGTTAATGTATACCACTAAGATAAAATACAGTTTGGGACATAGCATGAAGGATATAATGCATGCATAAATCCAACTTACTATGGTTATAAGTTGATTCATCTAAAGTTTTTCAAAGATATTCATAATCAAATGCAATGCCTGGTACAAAAAGGTTCGTTTAATTAGTGATTGTATTTGAATGTACAATTTAAATAAGAAAATTTCATTTTCAAATTTCAACAAATAATCTATTATTATAATGAAAGGGCTCACTTAATTTTAATTTCATTTTTAAGAAAGCATTTTATAAAAAGAAATGCATCCTGTAATAATTTAAAGAATGTGTAGTTTATATATTCTAATGTAATATGATTAACAAAGCATTACACTTAAAGATTAGAAATTGTAGGTTATATTAAAAATAAAAATCAAAATGCTTATTTTGATTTTGATAATTTTGTTGAGTGATAATGACAAAATTTAGAAAGCCCATATGTGACTTAGAATAGGTTTAAAATTTAAAATGCTTGCTTTGTCCCAAGTTAAGCATGATTCTCTCATTTAATTTTGTTTTCAATTTGGTGAAGTTATGCTCTATACAAGTTTCAAAAAAATCCCTTACAATAATGTAAGCATGAATAAACGAACAAATAATACTCGAGATAAAAGGCAAATATTTCAAAATCATAGAAAATTTGTTCTTCAATACTTTTATTTTATTGTCAATTTGTTTTATTTTATTTAAAACTAAGCAAAGCTTCTAAGATTTTCCCTTGGTTCGGGGGTTTTTAAAAGAAGTCAAACCTTTGAGAAAAAGTATTCGTAATAGCTCATCAATAATCCATATTAGTAGACATACAACTATAAATGCTTGAGAAAATCAATTTTCTAAAAATCTATTGTTTGGAGCCTTTAAACTTGTTTTTATGAGTTTTTTCTAATATGAGAAAAGTATGCACATTGATCATCAAGGTTTACTGTTAATTTTGGATACTTCACAAATTTTTACCCAATCCTCACTAAGAATACAACTTTGGATTTATCCACATGGGTGGAATTATTCTTCATGGGATTTGGAAGGAAAAAGGTGTGAATTCTAGGTATATAGATATAAATTTTATTACAAAGATGAATGGAGGTCGCACCACTCGATATATGCAGAGATGAATGGAGGTCATACCACTTGATATATGCAGACCACTTTAGTTACAATACTACACTGAAGGGCATCATAATCTTGTTGGATGTAAGTCTAGGCTGTTGATGTATTTGTAACTTTGGAAGATATTATGATGTATATTATAATTGTATGTTATTGTACCCCTATCAAAGATGTGTTTTACTCCTTTCGAGATGTCATTATTGTGTATGGAACTTGAGGTACAACCTCCATTGTAAGTTGGGGAAATAGTGCCCAGTGTAACATCATGTAATGTATTTTTGGAGTCTCTCTAGGAGAAGTCGGCAATGTTAGGGTAAGAGGTCGACCCGAGTCATGTAATAGGTTAGTTACTTGAAAGGTATAAATAGGGAGGTACACTCTCTCATTTATACACACACTCACTCACTCAACTTCACATGAGGAGAGAGAGAGAGAGAAACACGAAGGAGAGACAGGTAGCGACAGAAGACGTCTTCTTCTTGGGTTTGATCATCTTGTGATCTAAAGCAGCAAGTGTGTCAAATATGGCTTCCTTTGTTTCCCAAAATAAAAATAGAAAATGTTCTTTACAATAGGTCTCGTGACTAAATTGTTAATTAGGTATAGAATCAATGGTTTTGAGGAGTGTTATACTCCCCACCTAGATCTAAATACTCAACGATACACCTATGAAATAATCATTGGACTCTTCAGGAGATAATAATTGGTGAACCAATTGTTTACAAAGCTTTGAGCTTTGACTACATAATCTAGTTTACCCTAGGTGCCATCCTAAAAAATAGGGGAAGTGCCTAATGGTTTTTTGAGGTTAACATTTTGTGTAATAACAATAATAAATTCTCTTAGACTAAAATATGCTTATAATAAATTAATAATCCTTATATTACCTTATAGTTCCAGTTAAGATTGTGATGGAGGTCAACTCCAAAACACTTATACAAATTGACTTCCTCTAAATTGTATGGTCACTTGAAAGGTATAGTATAGTCACTTGAAAGTCAACTCCAAAATACTTACACAAATTGACTTCCTCTAAATTGT
This sequence comes from Pseudotsuga menziesii, assembly GCA_001517045.1. Taxonomy (NCBI): domain Eukaryota; kingdom Viridiplantae; phylum Streptophyta; class Pinopsida; order Pinales; family Pinaceae; genus Pseudotsuga; species Pseudotsuga menziesii. Next base: position 58,169 of record LPNX010586667.1, read on the forward strand.
TATTATCATACAAAATCATGCTTTTGTTTTATATGGATCATACTTTCTAAAATATTATCCATTTTATTACTATATACGCAATTTCTCACTCATTGTTGTGGGAAGACACCTATAGGTTGGAAGATCCATATAGGTAGAGGGTCCTTAATGTGAAAGTGGAGTCACTCAAATATAGCCAAACACTTTATTTATGTGTTGTTACTTGTAATAATAATTATATTACTCCTTATTCATCACTTGAGTTGCTTTTAGCAAAGTTCATAGACCTCATTCCTCCATCACTTTGAAAGGATATTGTACTTGTATTTCTGGGTTGGTTAACTTGATTTTGTTCATTACAAAAACATAATTAAATTGTAATGAATATAACAACATTTAGAATATAATATATGTGGTCGTGGAAATTGATCAACTTACCAAAATAGTAATACTTCATTAACAACACAAATTCTTTTGTCAAAGTCATTCTTAATGTCATCTTCCACCATCACTTTTATTAGCTTCACTCCATACTTTGCTTCCTGCACTTTTATACAACATCACAAAGTTTAGATATAATTAAAAGTTTCTTATTTTTCCAATTTTATAAAATTCCGTATGTAAAAAAACATATATACTTGCAAACTTCTTAGTTACTAGGTAATACTTCAACATATACTCACAAACTATATTCAATCCATGTTCAATTACATGTTTTAATAGCTCTTCTTTATATGTGAACACCTTATAAAAAAACATCCATAAACATTAATATTAATAAATAAAAAATTAAAAATCACAAAAATTATGAATTGTTAACTAAAAAAGCGCAAGTATTTCTCAAAAAAATTGCAATGAAAAAATCAAATCAGAATCACAAAAATCCTGTATATGGCATTAACAATGTTGTACCATTTTTCAAACTCAATTCCATAAACTATTAAGTTGATGCTACTTATATCCGTCTCTGCATACCTTATTCATGTTGTCGGATGATGAAATTGAGCTGATTGACAACAAAACATATTCTTGAAGGGCATTGAGAAATTAGCATAAGAAAACATATGAATAGAAGAGATGTTGTTGGTACTAGCAGCCATAAAACATAAATAACAAGAAGAAAATGCAGCAAAGATACATGTACATAATGGTTGGGCAGAAAGAGATTTGTAATAAAATAAAAATGTTAAACATAGAGTGCACAGAAATTAATAAGAATGAGGAGAAGAAGATAATATTTGTCACTGTTTGAGTTCCATATGTATATATTCATTGGCACAAAAAGAATGGAACAGTGAAGCTGCTCAAGAAAACTGAGGCTTGGAAATCTTGGCATTTATACATTCCCCTGAGAGACTCTTAGAGTGGTGTTATACTCCCTACAAGAGATATGTCGGGGCCTATCAACGCTTGTTTATTTTTCAAATGCGAGGCATGTTTCTTTGCCAAATGCGAGGCCCCATATTGGTATCTTGGGCTCAACTACTCATGTTTGTGGACCCTTCATGACTCCCTGGACACATATTGGATCCTCCCACTAAAATGGGCATTGCTAGAATGCATGCTCTGGAACATGTATATTTCTAATGCCCATGTAGTTTGAATACTGAAATAGGATTTTACATATTTGTATTTTGTATATTTTTTTGAGGACTCACAAATTGGCATTTTCAAGTTCCAAATTGATGCAGAAACATGAAGCACTGGAATATATCTTGATTCACGGAAATGTAAAAATATATATACGTTTGGATTGTGGTTATTTGGTTTAGCAATGTCTTTTCAAATTTTTTACAAGCGCTTTTCGTACGGCAGTGTCTTGAGTAGAGGATTCAAACCACTGGGCTGTCGTCGCGGTCCCATGGTAGAATATTTTCAAAATCCTTCACCTCGGTCCCCTAGACGTCACCGGGTCGTAATTCAAGTAAATCCATTAAAAGAGCAGTTGTACATCAACATTGTCCTCCAAATTAAATCAAATTCAATTCATGAGAATAGATGATTACAACATCCCTTCATGGATATAAATGCCACACCTAGCAACCCACAATTTTACAAGTGTTGTGGTTTACAATTTTACAAGTGTTGTGGTTTTTTTAAACGCCACAGATTAGGTATGAATTGTGTATTGGTTTTTGCTTAGGTTGAGATCTGTAATATACTGTTGTCAGTATTGTCATGGTAGGCAGCAGCAACAATAGTCATGCGTATGCTATATTTAGTTCTACATCTGGCATTTTCTGAGTTTTTCAATAGTGTTATAACATTATCATGATCAGGAAAAAAAAGGTTGAAGCAGCCATAGAAAGGGTATCTGAAATTAAAGTTTGGACACCTACACTAAGCATGTGCTTGTGCTTCACGACTCAACAACGATAGTGGTTTGGTATTTGACTTCACATGCATCTTTTTTTTAATGGTTTGCATTCTTTAAATGTTAAGACATGTTACCAATTATGTTTGTGAGTTCCTCTTGGAAATTCTTGTGTTAAAACATGTTAACCATGATTAACCCAGGAAGCCATGATCATATTAAAGTGGCCATGAACTGCACTTCAATTGGAATTTGACAAAAAAATCCATAGATTATTTAACTGCAACTACCAGGCAAAATATTAATGAAAGCAGCTGGTGCGAGCATAGGCATGGTGTGAGCATAAACAGATAAAGTTATATTGTTAAATATGGCAGCGTGCCTGCTTCAAGCTTGTAGGATGAATCCAACGAAATACAAATGGGATCTCTTCCTTTGAACACCATTCAAAATGATCCATTCAATATTGTACAACAAGGAGGAGGGAGAATGCTTCGCCACAAGTTCGAAACCATGTGCACGGGTTCTATCGCACATAGTGGAACAAGAGGATGGGGCTTCGCCATGAGTTCGAAACCATTCCCTACGAGAACGATGATTGAATGTAAAATTCGAACTCGAGTTCTCTCGATGCTATATTTTTCCTGCAATGCAATCCTAGTTCCAGTCTCAGGTGCAGGAACCTGTCACCTAGATGTTTGGCTTGCGAACCCTAACATGATTCGGGAAAAGAATGGCATCACGTACATATTAACCAATTATATTAACCAATTATATGTAATATTTGACCTTTTTTCTTTTGAATGCATACGCATATTGCACCCAAGAACATTTCAAGACTTTATAACTAGTATACAATAATCACATCAATGGACAGCTACCAGGTCCAACTGTATATTAGTTTCTAAATATTCAGTGTAAGTATCAAATTGATCAGGAGGATGCAGGTTCGGAGGTTCGGTTGAAGTATCAAACTGATAAAAAAGATGCAGATATAAATATGCAAAAGGTCATGTTTGTTAATACAATGCAACAGTTTTAAGAGAAATGATGGAAAGCCAATTTTTTCAGGATTTTGCAGAAAATTTACAATGATGGACTTACACGTGATGAAGTTATCACTTTGCAAATGAATAAAGATTCTATGTTGTGTGTTGAGTCTGAAGACAACCCTTTCATTTGAATTATGTGCGCAACTTGGACAGCACTCACGTCACCGTACGATACGATTCGCTTTGTTGCGGGACAGCAGGAACAATTGCCCAATTGAATTATGTGCACGATGCATTCAACGTGACAAACAACAATCTGCCAGAATGTGTAGGTGAATATGAGAACGCAGCATATGTACATGAAAATGAGAAGGCGGTGCAGGTGAGAAAGGGCGAAAAATACACTACATGTCATTGGGCATTAAATGCCACGGCTGTCCCACTGTGGGCCTTCGGATTCTTTCCAAAGTAAGATTCAATGGCACACAGTGCCACCACCGTAGCATTTAATGCTCTATAACATGTAATATATTTTTGGCCGAAAAAACAAAAAATACACTACATTGGACATTAGCATATAATACAACAGGTCAGATAATTGAAAAATTATTGTGCATTTAAATAAATGTGGTTGCAGATTATACTTTAAGAAATGAATCATTAATGACGGTGGCAGTTTCATTTTAGAAGGTCCGCAATAACGGATCAAAGTTTTATCCAATCAAATTCGAGATAAATAATATATAATGAATAAATCAAATTGGAAAGCTATGTCAAAAAGTTTATGATATATGCATAAATGTACAAAGTCAAATCGAAAACAATAGTATAAAACAGTCATTACATGTGTTTCTTATGTGTTTCTTGAGGCGAGGGACTAATAAAACAATCATTACATGTGTTTCTTGAGGCCGGGGACTAATAAAACAATCATTACATGTGTTTCTTGTCCATTGTTGTTGGGATAGTTTTTCCTTCAATTTGATTTCTTTTGATTCTTTGGCTATATTGTAAGTTTTTTTTTTTTTTTAATCCAAGAGTTTTCAGTATATCATCTTGTATGACTTTTTTTAGTATTTTTATTTATTTTTAAATAATTACAATTTATTGGTTAATATTTTTATGAGGTAAATATAATAGTTTTCTAAAATTTGTAATTTAGAAGTATTTTATAAATATATATATTTAAAAAAACTGGTTTAGCAATGGTACATATAATTTAGTAATATTTTTTTATAAGTATATATATTTAGAAAAACGTGTGTAATAATAATACTTCTAAATGCTTATTTTTTGTTGTTGTATTTTTTCTATTGCAAGTCTTGTAAGTCTCATCTCAAATTGCTTTGGATATGTTAGTTGGAGGTGTTTGATAATTAAGTTTTTGGATTCACTCAATTGATATTTATGTTGTAGTTAAAAAGTTTGTTTGTACATTATTATTTTTTATTTTGTTCATATAATTATACAATGTTTTATCTCTGTCATTAACTTCCAACACCATACACCATAGTTAAAATGAATGTAAAAATGAATTAATTTCCAACACCATACACCAAAGTAAAAATGAATGTCAAAATGAATTAATGATCAATTCATTTTTTGTAATTATTTTATTCAAAAAAAAGCCTTATGTTCCCTTGTTCATGTACCCTACACAATCTTCAAAACCTTTAACATATATAAAATTAAATGTTTGAAATATGTTACTTATTATTATTAAAAATCACAAAATAAAAGGTTAAAAAGTAATTCCATGTTAATTCTTCACCTATTTGCAACATGCTTATAAAAATTTTATGCTATTTTCCAATAACATTATTTTCAGGTTTTTTTCTAATACACAACATGTAAACTATATATANATTATCTAATATGTTTTACAAAATAAATATTTTAGTGCAATTATTTTACTCAAAAGTGAAGTTAAATTAAGCAAAAGTATAGAACTGTATGAATTATCAATATAGATTCATCTTAACTATGGTTTTACCAAATGCCTAGAGGGATCAAATCCCTTGAGTTGGAAATCCTTTTTAGAATAGCCAACCTAAATAAATGGTTGCACATAAAATGATTTCATCCCTCTAAGTTCTTATAGAATCATGATTAAGATTAAGATCGATCTATGCTAGTTTATTTGAAAAAAGTATGAGATAAATATCAACCACTCTCTTCTATGTTGGTTTAAACATCAAGATATGGTTAAGAAAGTAGACATAAAATGTATCTTTAAACTTGAGATTTAGAATTATTTTTCTACTATAGGCTTGCTTCCATAAATGCTTTATACAAAGCTTGTTTTTTTTTTAAATATGCCGACACCTACTATGTTATTATGGAGAATCAAGGGCCAAATTACATAATCCATTCAATCATTTCATAGGGTTTGAACAAGAATATCAAGTCACTTACAATAATTAAAACTAAGTGAAGAGATTATCAATCATTACATCCAACCACCCAAGCTACATCAAGTAAACATATAACACTTATTTTTTTTTATACTTGTTTCTCATCTCCATATTTTTTCGAGCTACTATTGTTATGAGTCCCAAAATAAATACATCCTGGTTAGAATAAAATAATAATAATCCTCAAGGGCCCAACTTTTCTTTAGTGAAAGCATGCAAACATGCTCAACCCATTATACACCGAAAGAAAAACGCAGTGGAAATGCATCCATGTAAAACTCAATGACAAAATTTCAACCCGTGCATAGATTACACGCAAGTCAATTTGGTTGTTTGTTTCCCACATTTCAAATTCAAAATTACAATTTTACAAACAAATCATTTCAAAACCAGTTAAGGAAGAGAATAACAGTAATTGGGAAAATACCGGATTTTCTTTCATGATAATATGCAGAACATGCTCAACCCGAATTTGAGTTAAACTTTAATACTCTGCCTTGATACTCATTTATATGGTTTTTTCTAAACAATTAACAAAAGGAAAATCACCATCCATCACAAAAAATGATGATGAAGATTATTGTTAGATGGTTGTAATGTATCTTTGATATTATCATAAAAGGATGACAAAAATTATCTTTACATGTAGTAGTGTATTTTTGATATTTTATATCTCACCACAGGTAATACAAAAATGGACATGAATAATTTGCTTTGCTCTATATTTAAACTAAAATTTAATATTTAAACACAAATCTATAACATATGATTTAAACATTTAATAGAAATTTACTGTTCTTTTTTAAGCTATCCAAATACATGTAATCTGAAATTGTTCGAGTTTGAATTAAATGGAATTGTTATGTCCCCAATTCGCAGACCTATTATTAAGTTGTTTCAAAGCTATGAATTAGCCTATCGTTCACACTTGAAACCTTGGCGTTTATATATTTGGTTTGTGTTTTATTTATTTGTAAATGTTTTTGTTTAATAATCCATTTTTTCTTGTCGATAAATAGTTGGATGGAATGAGGTGATGCGTGCATCGGGAGTTGCTTCCAAGCATTGGTAACACTCCTGGTTAACAAGTGTTATGCAACCAAGTCTTTGAAATATAATAAAAGAGAAGAAATAGACAAAAGAGAGTAATCCATGCCTTAATAATGAAGAACGGAGATAAATAACAATCCTCTTCGAGGGAGGAACCTCCTTACACAAACTAGTTGCATCGAAAACAATACAAACTAGGGAAATGATTGCACATTATTTCAGTGGCTAAGTCTCAGAGTGAATAATATTTCAGAAGATAATTTGTTAGATCTCTTTATTGGAACCTTGAAGGATAACATTCAACATGAGGTGCGTCGAACTATCATCCCTAGAAAAAGATTTCATCATAGTAATGAAGGTTGAAAGTAAAAATATGACGATGAATACTAGAAATGCCACTTCGAACACATACAAAGAGAATGATGTTCCTTCTAACGAACCTCAAATGTTGACACCTCAAAAATAAAAAGCTAGAGGAAAAAAGAGCAAAAGGTCTATTCTTTAATTGTGACAAAAAGTGCAGTAAAGGACATAAGTGTGGAGAAAAGAAACTCTTCTACATAGAATGTGACGAGGAAGAACAAAAATAATATGAACCACAATAAGGGGATGAACTAGAAGTGATTACTCCCACCATATCTTGTCATGCTTTGGCTGGAATTAACACTCCTCAAACTCTCAAGATCGAAGGATATATCAAAATAAAAAAATATAAGTGTTGATTGATTCGGGTAGTACTCATAATTTCATCCATTGTAAGGTAGCCAGGGATCTCAATTGCTTTATATATCCAACACCACATTTTCAAGTAATGATTGTAGATGGAGGAACCATCATTTGTTAAGGGAAATGCCATAATATCAATCTTACTATGGGAGAATATGTATTGAATAGTCCCATGATTTCTATCCCAATTAGGGGTGCTAATGTTGTCTTAGGAGTTCAATGGTTACAATCATTGGGAATAATGGTTTTTAATTTTCAGAAACTTTTCCTGAAATTTTCCTAGGAAGGAAAATAATTTGTGTTAAAATGTTTCACAGGGTAACCAAGCATGGTGATCAACTCTAATAGTATGACAAAATTGTTAAAGAAAGGAAAACAAGGTGTAAATGCACAATTATACTTACTAGATGTTCAAACATGTAAGGATCCTATTTCGTTAGATATCCAAAGGGTTCCAAGGTATTTGAAGATATTCCAATAAGTCATCTAATTATTCAAGATTTCGACAATGCTATTAACTACCCAAGATATGGGAAGATTACGTCTTCATATAGATGCATCCACAACTACCCAAGTGTTGAAAACAACACTCGTGTGAAGGGGAGGAGCATGTTAAACCCTAAATGTTGGGCACAGTTCTTCCTATAGTTTGGCACTTTACCCCCTATATAGTGGTATATTACATAGTATTAATGCAGGCTTGGGTCTAGTAGTGGGTCTATTAGTTTTTATTGTACACCACTCAATTTGGATCTCATATGCCTAAGATATGACATTTCTCCCTGATACAGGGGTTTTAGACTAGCCTTTGGACTAATACAAAGCCATATATTTCTCCGCAATTATATATGAAAATGTAATGGATCAGGATATGATTTTTGGATTGGATATAGTTATTTCATTTTGGAAGTGGGTTTTTAACCTTTATCTATGAATCCTTGTATAAACAAAGTTGTAGAGAAAATTTCAATATGCCTCATTTTGCAGAAGTGAGTCCCAATGAAAGAGCTCTGATACCAAATGTTATGTAACCAAGTCCCAAAAATAAAATAAAACAATATAAATAAACCATAAAAGAGTAATCCACACCTTAATAATGAATAATAGATATAAATAGCAATCCTCTTTGAGGGAGGAAACTCTTTGCATAATGTATTGTGTACTTGACAAGACAATATGCAATTCTTGCTCAAATGAAAATATATCCTTTGTATATATAGGAGACAAAGGTGTACAATAACAACTAATAGAACCACTAATATACCTAAGCTTACATCAATAATATGTAATACACCACCACATAGTGGGTAAAGTGCCATACTATAGGGGGAAATGTGCCCCATTTTACAGAAGTGCCCCGTTAAAGTGCCTCGTTTTGCAGAAGTCAGTCCCAATGAAAGAGCTTTGATACCAAATGTTATGTAACCAAGTCCCAAAAATAGAATAAAAAAATATAAATAGACAGGAAAAGAGTAATCCACACCTTAATAATGAGTAATAGATATAAATAGCAATCCTCTTCGAGGGAGGAACCTCCTACATAATGTATTGTGTACTTGACAAGACAATATGCAATTCTTGCTCAAACGAAAATATTTCCTTTCTATATATTGGAGACAAAGGTGTACAATAACAACTAATAGAACCACTAATATACCTAAGCTTACATCAATAATATGTAATACACCACCACATAAGGGGTAAAGTGCCATACTATAGGGGAAATGTGCCCCTCATTTAGGGCTTAACAACAAGTAATAGGGGGAGATTATATCTTTTATCGGTAGCTATATTTTGATACACGATCTATTCATGGGAATGGTCCGGGGAGCACCAAGAACTAGCCAAGGAAAGTAAACCCAAACGTCTGTTGATTGAAACAATTAGAATTTCTTACATACAGTTTGTCAAAGATTTTCTGTTACATAATTATTAAAAAAAAAATTCATAAACAGATTCAATTCTATGTTTTTAAAAACATTACAACAATCATTTATTCATTTTTTAATATTTTATAAAAACTGAGAACAATAACATACAAAGTACACAAATCATCCCAATTTTAGGTGTAATTATCCTCTGCAACCACTTCAATGGCTCCAATCCCCGTAATGTGTAATAATTTCATATCCTCGTAATGTGCAATCATTTCTTCTGTGAATATATACCAAGAGATAATAGAGTCCTTTTTACGGTCATAAAGCCATTGGTACCATACAAATTGATTGGGATCTAAATATAAGGATGCAATAGTTACCTTTTGCAAAGTGGGCACCTCGTGTAGATCAAAGAATTGCCCCATTTGAAAAATCCATGTGATTGGATCCTTTACATCAAACTTTCTCATGTCAATCATGGGGATAAAGTAGTTCCTTGGACCTGAATTGAACCCATGACGTTGTAGCGAATCATGAACTTTTGAGGACTCCAAATTCCTACTCTCCAATTGTTTTTCAATTTTCTCGAGACGCTACTAGAATAAGTCCTATTTTTCCTCCTTATCCTCTTCTTGAGTAGATACATGAGTAAAAAAGCTATGTTTTATATTCTTCATTAATTCCTTCAAGTCTTGAATATCTTATTTTCTAGTCATTCATTTGAGATCCTCTTTATTGGCCATCACTTTGAGATCCTCTTTAGAATCCATCCCTCTGATATCCTCTTTACTAGGCATCTTATTTTCCAATTTAACTAAGTCATCTATTTTCACATTTCCTTTAATCATATCTTCCAACTTGGACACTCTAAAAGACATGTCTTCCATTTCATCGTATGTTGGGGATGAATCCTCTGGGTTTTTGAGTGGAGTGTGATTCTTTTCACTTCCTTTTAGTGTCATTTTTAACAAAAAATATATATTAGGCCCTATGGTTTACCACAAATAAATCCTTCTCCTCAAAGCTATTCAAATACAAAATGGTGTACCTTTTTCAAACCCTGATTAGGAGATTTATTTATGGTCGACTTGTAACTTAAGTAAATTTTAAAATTTGACTCCTCTCGATCTGATACTTCTACCTATGGTACCCTAATTTGTCCTGTTTCCAATGCCGTGGGTCTAGCCTAGTTTGTATGTGCCAAAAAAACGTTATTGCAAATATTTCAAAGCTTCTTATGTGTGTCCTATCCAGAAGATCAAACTTGTATGATATTCCACGTGTCCGATATTTTGTTTCTATAGTTGAAACGAATACCATAGATGCCAAATTCTATCTTCTTTCTGATGCAATTGGTATCATTCAATTTGGATATCACATGCATCAGATATGACATTTTTACTTAGAAAACATGTTTCAAACCCTAATTGGAAGATTTTTTAGGGTTGAATTGTAACTGAGATCAAATTTGACTTTCAACACTTATGGGTATGAAAATTATACTTATAGTACCCTAATGTGTCATATTTCCAATTCCTGAGGTCTAACCTAATTTTCTTTTTCCAAAAAAGGTTATTGCAAATCTCCCAAAACTTCTTATTTTTGGCCCATTGATAAGAGAGAATTTGTACCATATGACACATGTCCAATATTTTGTTTATGCAGATGAAACTTCTACCAAATATACCCTAGTTTGTATTGTTTCCTATGAAACTAGTCTCACTCAATTTGGATCTTGGATGCCTCATATATGACCTTTCTCCCTATAACATTGGTTTTAGACTAGGGTTTAGACTAGTAAAAAACTCTATATTTCTCCATAATTATATTTGAAAATGTAATCGACCAGTATATGATTTTTGGACTAGATATAGGTCGGTCAATTTTGGAAGTGGGTTTTTAACCTTTAGCTCCGAACCCTTGTAGAAACAAAGTTGTAGCGAAAATTACAAGATGCTTCATTTTATAGAAGCCAGTACCAATGAAAGAGATCTGATACCAAATGTTATGTAACCAAGTCCCAGAAATAGCATAAAAAACATAAATAGACAAGAAAAGAGTAAAGATCATTTTCGAGGGAGGAACCTCCTTACACAATGTACTTTGTAATTGACAAGACAATATGCAATTCTTGCTCAAATGAAAATATCTCCTTCCTATATATAGGAGACAAAGGTGTACAATAACAACTAATAAAACCACTAATAAACCCAAAATTACCTCAATAATATGTAACACACTGCCATATAGGGGGTAAAGTGTCATACTATAGGGGGGAATGTGCCCAACATTTAGGGTTTAACAACAAGTAATAGGGGGAGATTGTATCTCTTATCGATAGCTAGATTCGGATACACAATCTATTCGTGGGGATGGTCCAAGACCCACCAAGAACTAGCCAAGGAAAATAAATGCAAACATTCGCTGATTGAAACAATTGACATTTCTTACAAACATTTTATCAAACAGATGGCCTTACATATTTATCTAAAAAGAAATTTCATAAACAGATTCAGTTATATGTTTTTAAAAAGTTACAGTAATCATTTATTCATTTTTTAATATTCTATAAAAAAATGAGAACAATAACATACAATGTACACAAATCATCCCAATTTTAGGTGTAATTCTCCTCTGCAACCACTTCAATGGCTCCAATCCCCATAATGTGCAATCATTTCATATCCCTGTAATGTGCAATCATTTCTTCTGTGAATATATACCAAGAGATAATATAGAGTCCTTTTTACGGTCACAAATCCATTGGTACCATACAAGTTGACCGGGTTATAAATATAAGGATGCAATAGTTACCTTTTACAATGTTGTCACCTGGTGTAGATCAAAGAATTGTTCCATTTGAAAAATATATGTGATTAGATCCTTTACATCAAACTTTCTCATGTCAATATTGGGGATAAAGTAGATCCTTGGACTTGAATTGAACACATGATGTTGTAGTGAATCATCAACTTTTGAGGAATCCAACTTCCTACTCTCCAATTGTTTTTCAAATTTCTCAAGACGTTAGTAGAATAAGTCCTCTTTTTCCTCCTTATACTCTTCTTGAGTAGATACATGAGTAGAAAAACTATGTTTTATATTCTTCATCAATTTATTCAAGTCTTGAAGATCTTATTTTCTAGTCATTCATTTGAGATCCTCTTTACTAGCCATCCCTTTGAGATCCTCTTTAGAAGCCATCCCTTTGATATATTTTTTATTAGGCATAGTATTATCCAATTTAACTAAGTCATATATTTCCACATTTCCTTTAATCATATCTTCCAACTTGGACACTCTAAAAGATATGTCTTTCATTTCATCGTATGTCGGGGATGAATCCTATGGGGTTTTGAGTGCAGTGTGATTCTTTTCTCTTCTTTTTTGTGGAATTTTCAATAATAAATATATATCAGACCCTAGGGCTTACCACAAATATATCCTTCTCCTCAAATCTATTCAAATGTAAAATGGTGTACATTTTTCAAACCCTGATTAGAAGACTGTTTGATGGTCGACTTGTAATTGAGGGAAATTTTAAATTTTTACTCCTCTAGGTCTGATACTTCTACCTATGGAACCCCAATGTGTCCTCTTTCCAATGCCACAGGTCTAGCCTAATTTGTATTTGTAAAAAAAACGTTATTGCAAATCTCTCAAAGATTTTTATGTGTGTCCTATTGAGAAGATCAAACTTGTACGATATTCCACATGTCCAATATTTCATTTCTATAGTTGAAAAAACTACTATAGATGCCACAGTCTGTCTTCTTTCTGATGCAAATAATACCATTCAATTTGGATCTCGGATGCCTCAAATATGACATTTTTACTTAGAGCACATGTTTCAAACCCTAATTGGAATATTGTTTTAGGGTCGAATTGTAACTAAAATAAAATTTTACTTTCAACTCCTATGGGTATGAAAATTCGACCTATGGTGCCCTGATATGTCATATTTCCAATTCCTCAGGTCTAGCCTAATTTGGTTGTTCCAAAAACATTTTATTGCAAATCTCTCAAAACTTCTTATTTTTGGCCTATCCAGAAGAGAGAACTTGTACCATATTCCATGTGTCCAATATTTTGTTTATGGAGATGAAACTTCTATAAAAGATACCCTAGTTTGTATTGTTTCTGATGCAACTATTCTGACTCAATCTAGATATTGGATGCCTCAAATATGACCTTTCTCCCTAGAACACCTGTTTTAGACTAGGTTTTGGACTAGTAAAAACCCCTTTATTTCTCCTCAATTATCTATGAAAATGTAATGGATCAGGATATTATTTTTGAACTAAATAGTTAGGTCAATTTTGGAAGTGGGTTTTTAACCTTTATCTCTGAATCCTTATAGAAACAAATTTGTAGCTAAAATTACAAGATGCCTCGTTTTGTAGAAGCCATTCATGATGAAAGAGATCTGACACCAAATATTATGTAACCAAGTCCCATAAATAGCATAACAATGGAAATATACAAGAAAATAGTAATCCACATCTTAATAATGAATAATGGATATAAATAACAATCCTCTTCGAGGGAGGAACCTCCTTACACAATGTACTGTGTCCTTGAAAAGACAATATGCAAATCTTGCTCAAATGAAAATATCTCCTTCCTATATATAGGAGACAAAGGTGTACAATAACAACTAATAGACCTAAGATTACATCTATAATATGTAACACGCCACCAAATAGGGGGTAGACCACCATACAATAGGGAGGAATGTGCCCAACATTTATGGATTAACAACAAGTAATAGGGGGGGTTATATATTTTATTGATAGCTAGATTCCGATACATGTCTATTCATGGGGATGGTCCGAGGTGCACAAGGAACTAGCAAAGGAAACTAAACCCAAATGTCCATTGATTGAAAGAAATCATGGTTCTTACATAAAAAAATTCAAACAATTGGCCTTACATAATTATCCAAAAAGAAATTCCATAAACAGATTCAGTTCTATGTTTTTTTTAAATAAAACAACCATTTATTCATGTTTTAATATTCTATAAAAAATGAGAACAATAACATACAATGTACACAAATCATCCCAATTTTAGGTGTAATTCTCCTCTGCAACCACTTCAATGGCTCCAATCATCACAATCTTCTATAGCGGCCTGATTTGATACACATGGTTTCTTCTGTATTTTTTCAACAATATATCAATAGAATTTAGTCACAGGAATCAATCCCCACAGTTGCTTTGTAAGCCCATAGGGGATCAATCCAGTTTGTCAAATTAAGAGTTGAACTAATGTATGCCATCGAGTGGGAATGTAATGTCACCAAAATTTGAAAAAAAAATATTAGGCTAGTTTATTACTACCTGAAGTGGACATTATCTTAGCTTATGCAGAATGTGTCGTACTTTGTTCACTGAACTGAATTGTCATAAGATGTTCTTACCTTCCTCTAGATTTTTTCCCCGATGTGGTTATTAATGTAATTATATGTTATTGTTATGTTACTTAAATCGTTGTTAGATGGCTATATTGTTCATTGATTTCTTCTTATCATGTATTTACATGTATGTGTGTGCAGTCATTTGCTTATTGTTTATAAATTTTGGTTACTTTTTTTTGGACAATCCTGACTTAACTTGTATTGTCAAGGGGTGGGGTGGTGGGACTTGTATCCCTTGTAGAAACACCTGGAGAGGTAACTGGTTTTTCTTTTCGCTACAGGGTTTACCTAGTTCTTATCAAACTAATGCATCTCTTCTTTATATGCAGGTGCACTAGATGACAAAAGACTTGTGGAAACAGTTTAAAACAACGTCATACTACATATGCGGAACTTCTTTATTGTCGTTGAAGAGTCACAGGACCAAAGTCCTATCCTAGCATCTCTTATTATGGTGGTTAGCAATTATCGTTTATGCAAGGCTGGGTTATTTATACCTACACCTATACTGGTTACCATTATTACTTATGGTATTAAGACCTTGATTTAGTTTAAGCCTATACTTAACATTTATATGGTTTATTTTGTATTGCATAAGGCTTATGATATTAAATCTGGACCCTATGTTGATTAAGGTTCTTGTATACAATGTTGAAATTTTATTATAAGCCATTCATGGCATATTACCTATGCCATGAATTATGGATTTATCTTAAGTTCACGATACCATCGTTGGGGTTTATGAATTGCATGGTAATCCAGTGTCACATCGCATTTTGGAGTTGTATGAACTATAGTCTTGGGGTTGTAAATCAACGTAGTGGTGGACAGGGTGGCAGAGTTAATGTGCCTTGGGATTTGGGGATATCAAAACCTAATATTGGATTTTCGTGGAGGCATGAGTCATTTGCACTTGCGTTGGGTGAGATCTACTTGGCTCTCTAGTCTGCATCATGGCATGAGATCTGGTGTTCAGCTGCACTTTGGAAGGTATGTCCTTCGTTATGGTTTTGCAGCACTTATTTATTTATTGTTTTAGTTTGGATTTTTTGGCATATTCATCAACCTTCATTGTCATTTGTTTGTAGGTTGCAAGGCCTTCACTGCGTGGTCGTGGTATTCCTGGTGTTCGACGCATTACCCTTCACGGGTAAGCCCTGTTACAAACAAGTTTAAAACTTGCATTAGAGGAAATTTCAATTTAAAATGAGCCTTCCAAAAATAATGAAAATTCCATGTCATCATGCATTATCCAATCAAAATGATTTAAAATTCAAAAAGGGAGCACCTCTTAAATAATTTTTTAATATAAATTTGGGGATAGGTATCATAAAAAAAATTTACTTTTTTTGTTCGTATTTTCCACATATCTTCTTGTAGTTTTACTCAAATTTCAGCCGAGAGAGCTTGTTGGATGCGGAATTAAATTCTGCATCCAACGAGTACCCACTCGACATACTTTTGACGAGCCCCACGACCCCAAAAACAAGAAATACCTAAAAAACCGGTGATGATGATGTCATCGTCATGTTTGTTTTAGGTATTTCTTGTTTTTGGGGTAGCGGGGCCCATCAAAAGTATGTCAAGTGGGTACTTGTTGGATGCGTAATTCAATTCCGCACCCAATGAGCTCTCTTGGCCGAAATTTTAGTAAAAACACATGGAGATATGTCAAAAATACGAACCAAAAAGTAGTTTTTTCTTTTCTTCCTCCAAAATTAATAATTATTATTTTATTATTTTAACTATTATTTTATTAATTTTCCTTAGGAGGCCCATTTTGAGTTTAAATTTCCTCTAATGTCCCTCTGTGTGTGGGTGTTTTGACAAAGCATGAAGCTCGTTGTTTGGATAAATATATGTTTTAGTTTAAGAGTTGCGACGGGATATGGGTCTGTCGGTAAAATGATATAAATCATGCATGGATGCATATATGGTTTGGGGTTTTTGTTGGGTTTGGAACCTTCGGGCCGAGACTAGTGTGGTACATCTCTGTAAATGAATACTTTGTTGATAGCGTTAATATTGTGTCCACGGTGATTTATTATAGACTGTGTTTTATTAATATGTTGGGTTTTGATGAATGGTGACAACACCATTCATTGCAATGGTGCATTGGCTTGGAAATGCGACTATGTAAATTCTTATATAATTTATAGTGGTTAACTTGTAAAGCATTCGCTATTGTGTGTATATCGTGGTTACAATTCTTAGTCGGAAGTGTTTTGATTATATGTAAACTTGTATTTGTAATTTAAGTTTTTTATTTGGATATTTTAGCAGCGTTGTTTGGCTTTAGAGCTGTGCTTTCACTGGAAATTGTACTCTTTCCATTTAGCACAGTGATTGTGTTGATTATGGTGATTTGAAATGTTTATCTCCTGACCTATGTATTTATTTGGAAATGGCCATGACTGTGTACAAAATGAATGTCGTGGCTAAGCTTAGTGTAGAAAGGGTTTTAATTGATTTATGTTAAGGGTTTACTGTTTTGTATAATGGTCGTGAGCCATGAAATGGATACAACATATGTAACTTGGGGTTTTATTACTATGTGAAGCTATGTTAAAAAAATTTACATGTATAACTTGTGGGTACTTGGGGTATGGAAACTTTGAGAGGGAAAAGGTTTCGATTTGTGGTTCGTTGGTATTTAGTGTAGACTGTGTAAAATAATAATGAATTGTTACAGCATTGAAACACTGCTAACGAATCCTATAGGATTCAATGTTGGTCATACTTTTAAATGCATTTTGGGTTTGTAAAAATCGCGAGCTTCCCAGTATTCAATCCTAGCTACTTTGGTTGTAAAAGATAAGTGTGTGGATAAGTTTGGGTTGGCATAAATGCCAACGAGAATTGATCATGTAAGCTTTTTATTTAAATTATTTTGTATTTAAAGTATGGTTTTTTTTATGATGTTGGTAGAAATATTAATATGGTTCTATTTTAGTTCAATTATGTTAACAGACCTTAGTGGTCTGGATAGCTTAGCTTGGCATTCGTAGTTTGTTGTTTTTCTTATAAAGTGGAAATGTTTTATTTATAGTTCTGTTTATACTATTTTATTTTAAAGTGTTATATGCGTGTATTTATGTTATAGTCTTCTGCCTAGAGATTAGGCTATTAATATAGACAATAGTTGGGTTTATTTGTAATTACTATAATCTTGCTGGCAATATGAAATCTGTCAGTAGAGATAATATATATACTCTGTTTTTTATTAGTGCTAAGTTTTGAACTGAAATTAAATTGCAGAAATGAAATAGAAAACAAGACCCTCCCATAGATAGCACTAATGGTTCTTAACTCATCATGACTAAAATATATTTAAGATAACCTAGTTAAAAGAAAGAAGAGATAACCTAACCTTTGATAAAGAAATATATCTATCAATAAATAAAGAGATTGGGAAACAAAATCCCTCCTATAGATAATCCTAACCTTTGGTAAAAGATTCATATATATTAGTACACAATGAGTCCAACCTACAAGTGTAAAAAGTAGCAATGCAAAAAAGATAATCCTATCTTATAGCAGACTGTTACTAAATAATTATCCAGAATTCAATCTAATTCAGATAGTAAGACTAGTACAATATGCAAGGGAAAAATTAAGAACCCCATACCTGCAAGATGAAGCTGTTTCAATGGCTGAAAACCTGCACACTCAAATACCCAAAATTAACAAATTCATAGGAAGATCCGACCTCTGTATAGATAACCGAATCACTTGGGAACTACCACGTTCCACCCAACCATGACCCGAAACTGTTCCTGGTTTCAATCAGGATCCCCCCAATATGGTTCCAATATGCAAGTAGCTTAGAGCTCCTAAGGTAGGGTTTCCCTAACTGAGATATTAGGTTCTGAATCAATTCTCCTTTTTCCTCTTACGAAAAATGTTCTCCAAGAACTCTCTTGAGAATAATCAAGTAGAATAATGTAATAATCAAAAGATCCCCAAGCCTCTCTTTGCCTTGGGTTTTTATAGGCATACTTTTAAGTCAAAGGGATAGTTAAATCAAGAATCATTTGATTTCTTGATTTAACCATTTTTATTTAATTTAGACACTTTTAATATGTAACTTAGGAACTTTTAACTAGTTCCTATTTGGACTCTTGTAGGTATTTTAATATTTAATTATCATTAGTAATAATAATAATATGTGGGGCCTTTCTTTATTTCTTATAGCTATTAGTATTATTACTATGCTTACTCTTTATTGATATCATATATATATATATATATATATANTAGGTCTACTAGGTTAGGCAACTCTAAACCTCCTTGCATGTTGGATTCCCTCGTATAACATTGTATTTCTTCAGTACTTGGTGAGATACATAAATTTAAAATTTAATTTAATCGCTTAAAATAAGTTAGATGAGATCAATGTTTTATTCAAGTCTTTTTCACTCAACGTATTAATTATTTACAATAACTCTTAGCACTTATCCAGAGCCCATACTCAACGCTAAAAACAGGGAGTTACAAACGTAGTGCAATCTCAAAGCTCCTCGCTCAACACTAATGCTAGGATGTACTTGTAGGATACACCTAGGGATACAATGGACAAGGATCCAATGTTCCAGAGCTTAAGCTCAATCAACTTGGAAGGCTCCAAGATTATGTCGAACACTTCTAATTTATCTTTTCATGTGCTCCAGAGCTTAATGCTCAACACAAATGTCTCAAAACTCATGTTCTTCAAATCTTCTTGCTCAACAAAAATATAATTACTCATGTGCTCCAAAGCTTCTTGCTCAATAAAAAACATCAATTACCTATGTGCTCCAAAGCTCCTCGCTCAGCACAAAACATCTCGTCAACCCGGTGCTTCAGGGTCCACACCCAACACATGAGATCATATATATATAACATATGCAATTGGATTACACCCAATATATTTAACAAATCATCATGTTCATATGAAGTGGGGTCTTAGACCAAATATATCAAATAAAAGATCAAAGTAACATCATAATCAATGGGGTGTATGCCCATAAGTGTTAGGTCAAAATTCGGGATATTACAGGGAATATGATGATGAGGAATATTATAAGCATCGAAATATATTATGGTGAGATCCTCCTTCTTATGGAAAGGAAAAACACATCGAGAGAATATTGGTTAGTGTGATTGATTGAGCTTGTAGGAAATCCTTGACTGGATCATAGGGTTCCTTCACTCGATGGCAGAGTTGAGCCAATGCTATTTGATTGTTTTTCATTTTTATTATATATTATTTTATATTATAATATATAAATATTGCAACCTTTAACATATATTATTAGTTATTAATTTGTTTATATATTATAACATAACTTAAAATATTATAATAAATAATAATACAACATTTAAACTATATTATGATATATAAATAATAAAGTATGAATTTCCGTAACAACAAATGTGCAAGAAAATTTTCAAGCTAATCATTTGAGACTTCTTCGCCTACCAAATGATGGATTGAATGACACCAACACCAAGTGTAATTCCCCCCTCACTAATGGAAAATATCATACCCTTCTCACATCCCATCAGTGTAATAAACTCAACAAGCATCTTCACATGATCCACAAGCATCACCATATTTGACTTCTCATCTTTGTCATTCTTTATGGTACCTACCTTGTTAGTGACACTGATAGTTATCATATAAAACTAAGGCCAATAACCTTCAAAAAATGAATAATGCCTTCCCCCTTCTTCTTTCTTGAGAACATACACAATTTCCATAAACTTTGAATGAGGACTTATCGATCCAAATTCTTCTAAAAACCATCCCCCTTTCTATATTAATCTTTTGAACACCCTTCAGAAGCATACATGAATTGTCCCATATGAGTGCCTCATATAGCGCCTTACAGAACATCTCAATCCCAACCACAGTATTCAACCTCATTTCCCTCATCCCAACAATCTCCAAAAACTCTCTGACCTTAATAGACCCTCTCTCGATGTGCTTAGTTGCGACAATCCTCTGACTGGTGATCAATAAAACATCCTCCACCACCATCAATAAGGAAATATCAATATTCCTTTGCAAAGATGGAATGTACTCATCCACAACATCCAGGAGGTAATAAATA
This sequence comes from Pseudotsuga menziesii, assembly GCA_001517045.1. NCBI lineage: Eukaryota > Viridiplantae > Streptophyta > Pinopsida > Pinales > Pinaceae > Pseudotsuga > Pseudotsuga menziesii. The sequence continues at coordinate 79,035 of LPNX010586667.1, forward strand.
TTATCCACCCACTTATTGTAACATCCCTAAAAATTCATAAAATAAAATAAAAAATTATTTACTATATGTAACTTTATCAATTCCTAGGTATAAATCCGAAGGATGTTATACTTCATGATTTCTCCGCTGTGATGATAATTAACAAAATTTCTCTAGTTAAATTTTAAGACTAATGTGACTATGTTTAGTGTTTTTCATCAACATGCCTCTTTTTACGACATTATGTCGATACAATGTCATGCATTCTGGTCGATACTATCTTGTGGCTACAACTGCTTTTAAAAATATGTTGGTTGCAACGTCGTAAAACTGTTTTTCGTTTCTTCCATCTTTTGTCTTACCTAAGAGCTATTAAAGGAAAAGGTCACAGTATTACTTAGCCTTTTGGCTAACGCATGAAACTTCATTTCCTCTTTGTGTAGGTGAACATAATTAAGCTTTAAGTTCCTTCCTAAAGGAAGACAATCCTAAACTACAAGGTATCCAACATCCTAGGAAAAAAGGATGGGACACTAAGGTTTTGGAAACAACTATATTGTAACTAAGTTCTAGATTGAACTCCATATTATAGTCACCCTACCTTACTATATGCTATGATATGATCTAAATATATCATTGTGGAGAAAACTATGCAAAAGTGCTTAGCCTTTAAATGATACGATGGTTGACTTTAAAATTGGAAACAATAACGATGAACATGATATGCAAAGGACGTGTATTAAATTGGTTCACATGTAGACTGTATGGTAAAGTTAAAAAATCCATCTAGCGTCCATTTTGCACAGTTAAAAACCCTAGGGGTTTAATGCACCTCGTTAATTGTGTTGATCTTTTCGATGAAGTTCTGTTTGAGGTTCATTTTCTCTTGGTTCACTTCCTTTGGTCTCAGTATTCTCAACTAGTTTAATTCTCTATGTGGAGACGATGGTGTAGGATCTGAGTCCTTCGACCCTCAACGTCCTTCCTCTTTTCCTGCTTGATGTTTTTCATTGTGTGGCTTTGGTTAAGTTCTAGAAACTGCCGAGACAGGTATAATCTTCTTCTGTAACTCATAAATATCAATTTGTATGCCCTACATAAAAAAAAATCACTGTCTGACCTCTTCATTTGTATGTGTAGGAAACAATCCAGAACGTTTCGCTGCAATACAAGGTGGAACAAAAATATGAGGGGTTTGCGGCTCTAGTAAGACTTGTACCTTTCCCTTCACGGCTCTATGGTTTGACTTGTGTTCTCATGGCATAGTCTGGATGCCTATCTTTGTGTTGGCTTTCGATGGAAGTGATAAGTTTCTTGGTAGCTGTGAGGCATTTTCTTAAACTTGGATTTCACTGGGAGTCCTTCGTTATGGGGTTAAATTTTTTCTTTTCAAAAGTAGGAACATTCCTTCGACTATCTTTACAGGGATGTAAATAGTTTAGACCCTATGAGGCTTGTTTCATTGTATATACTCAGTTGTAAAATGGTTTTACAGTTTTGTTTATAAACTTACATATGGCTTGAAGACTTTAAAGACCGTAATTTGGCTGTGAGGCCTTTACTTTGGGGTGATTTAATTTGGAAAGGTCGTAGGGCCACTGCCAAAGATATTTTATTGTTTATTTAATTTAGGAAATGGTTTTGATAGTCTTTAGATAAGACCTGTGAGGATTTTATAATTGCATACTTGAATTCCATATTGATTTTACTATTTGTAATGTAAGAACTAAGTGCGTCCCTAATGCCTTTACTATACTTGGTTTAAGAGAAGGTCATAGATCCTCTATCAATAAAATCGTTGTTTGTTTTAGAAATGGTTTTATGTTTGATAACGAATACTAAGCCGGTCAGGAGCATGTATTTATCTCTTATTTCTTTGATGGAAGTCGTAAGGCCATTCTCTGTTTAAAAATCACAAAACCATTATTAGGTTGACTATACTGTTTTAAATGGATTATATTGTTTGTTAAAGTTAAAAGAAAAATCCTTAATGGTTGTTAAGATTTTTCCTTTGTGCATTTAGGTGCAGATAATAATGTCAAAATGACTCTCAACCGGTAACCTGTGTTGTAGCCTATCGATAATATCGATTTGATATTAAGTTGCAGATTTATCCAAATCAAACATTATACTATACCTCCATTTAGAAAGAAAAACCCTAACTGTACTAAATCTGCAAACCAATTTTATTTTTCTTTTAAACATTTAAGATTTATTTACCCTAATTGTACTTAGGGTTTTGGTTATGAGGCCAAACTCGGTTATAGAATGGAGAAGAAAAATATATCTAAAAATACTATGTTGTATGCAGCTTTGGGCCTAAACCTCGTGTTTTAAGAAAAAATGGTTTTATTTTTTATGTTTCAATGTTTATTTGATAAGACTTATGGTATGTACATATAAATATGCTATGAGTATAGATTCAAACTTGTGTATCGATTTTGGAAAGCGCTGGTTGTAACAAGAGAGACAAGTGGAAAATATTTTGAACTTTTCTAAGGATTTAATTTTTATTATGATTAGTTAGTAGTTTACATTATTATTTACAATAAATTTGTCATAGTTTTCTATAGGGTTTTTCCTAGTCTTTACAACATAGCAGTATTGTTTGCTTTCCATATCTATATTAACAACATTTACCATGAATAATTAAAATAGACTGAGATAACTAAGGTAGAGGAGGTATAATTGAAATGCAAAGGGACGAAAAAAACAATGTTAAACTAAAAGTGGATTTAACGGCTTAACTAGATCAGTAAATTAAAACCTAACTTGAATAAATAGAAATGTAGTTTTTTTCTTTTTCTTAGCACGATTTCCAAACATGCTACAGATAATAGAGTTCATAACATATCCAATCATTTTACTGACAACCATTGAGCATACTTCCAAATAAAAGTACAAACTTAGAATTAAATAATAGTTTAGAACCTGGAAAATGTGCAGAAGGGAACAAACACCCAAAGGAGATTGTTCCACCCAACCTTCTCCTGAAGCAACCAAAATTACTTTCTTAGGACCCCCAAGCCTATTCACTAAACTGCTAGGATTAAGATCACTGCATATAGCCCACACAACAAACTTGCTATCACTTAGCACTCAGTAGCAGACTTAACTCAACAATTTCACTTTATGTGTCCCGTCATCCAATTCCTTGTGTGCCTGACATTTCAGTTTGCAGCAACAACAAGGTTCATTGACTTAGAAATAGAATCAGTAGTGAGCCTCCTGCTCAATTTGATTGTATTTATAATATTTCCTAGTTATTTGGTTCAGTTTTGGAATCAAATGAGCCACCATCTCAGTCCCCCCCTCTCAAGGAACATGGCCACAATTTTAGGGATCATGCTTCCTGCAATAGCTAGAAGTGAAATGCCAGTGTTTCCACTTGTCAAACAGCCTTCTACAGCTGCTCATCCCCCCTAGTGGTTCATTGAACACTCATTCATTAGTCTCCCTTAGATAGGTGTCTCTTCTTTATATTATTAAAATAAATAACTCTTCAATTATAGTCGTCCTTGACCAACTTGGTCATACAAATTTACAATAAATTTAACATAATGTTTTCTGGAAAAAAATAATAATTATTTATTTTTCAGTTCTAGGTGTGTTACACTTATCCTCACTATGCTTGATATTTGGATTCGACGTCAGGGCCTTCAGAGCTGGGAGCTCCGATATTGAAACAATCGACACATCATCGCCTAGAAACTCATAAGAACTCAAGAGGTCCCAGACCTCAAGCTGAACCAACTAAAGAAACTCCTCATCATCAACATGATCTTGATTTTTCAAGAGCACCACCACATTGGGAACAACCACCTGCTTGGACAACATGATGTGCTCCTTGGTCTGCGACATCATAGCATTTGCTCCTGACACAAAAAAAATTTCCCCATCCTTTTGGGCAACCCCAGTAATCATATTCTTGATATTATCAACATGACTAGGATGACAATATACATGGGAATAATGTTTGTTCTTAGTCTCACATTCAACAATTCCATTATTGATTGTAACACTACTACATTTCGACCAAAAATCCGACGGCCGTATTGTCGGATTTTTGACACTTCCCTGTCGCATGTACGACACTATGATTTTTTTTAAGCGTCGGGGGATTTTAGTCGGTTATCCGACATCTTTCTAATCCGTCGATTAAGTGACAACTCAATGTACCGTCGGTTAAATGTAAATCATCGGAGAAAATCGTCGCTTAACCGATGGATAGTGAACTTTTTTTTTAAAAAACCAGAGACAACCGTCGCTTAACCGACGGATAGTGAAATTTTTTTTTTAAAAACCAAAGAAAACCGTCGCTTAACCGACGGATAGTGAATTTAAAAAAAAAAAAAACCAAAGACAACCGTCGCTTAACCGACGGATATTGAATTTTTTTTTTTTTAAAACACCTGCAAACCATCGCTTAACCGACGGCTGTAAGTGTTTAAAAAAAAATAACCTACAACAAAATCTTTCAGTCGCTCCTCTATTTTCTCACCAACTGGCTTGATAAATACCGGAGAACCATTCAGACTAGATGCTTGTGCAGCTCTAGCTGCTGCCAGCTCCATTTCCAGTGTTGAGATTGTTTTATCTAAATTCCTGTATAAATCACTAGATCAAACCATAGTGTTCGATACATGACTATGCAGAAGTATGTGAAAGACTACAAAACTGTGTACTCGGAAGCCTCAATAGTCAATTAACCAAATCTATGACCAGTCAAAGCAAATTACTTGATTGCATCATGAGTCTTGGATACTTGACTAAGTATGTCCTTTGACTGCACTTCAGTTTGCTTCTAAAAAAGAGAGAAGTTTTCCCAGTCTAAATATAATATCATTGAGATTCAGTAAGTTACCAAGCCCAAAATAGCTGCAAATCAGGATGAAATGACAACTTACACTTTTTTTCTCACAGTCATTCACAAGTTGAAGATGTCGTTCTTGATGTTCTTTCTTAGCATAAGCCTCAGTTTCTTCTCTTGAATCCGGAACAATCCACATTCTACAATTCCAAGATAACAAATGCAGAAGTAGATCATATAAATAGAAGGCTCTTGAGCTTTTACGTGAATATTGACAACCATGTACATATATTCTGGTGGTTTTAAAGAGACCAAGAGAATGAGTTAACACAAAAATTTCCTGGATGCTTTCAGAGTAACTTCTAAACCAAGGCACGGCATCTTTACACAGATGAGTACATTCAGAATGAAACGCAAATAATAATTAACAAATGTGTTAGAAATTGATTGCATATAGAGGATATACAAGTTACTACAGAGACTCGTATATCTGTAGTTCATAGTCATTAAATAACACTGGAGCTACACTATACATAATTTTTTAATTACAGCTGAAATATGCAAGTGTCAAATTCAGTTCATAAAAGCTATGAACATTTACCACACCTACACATGCAGATCGTTAAAATCACTTCAGGGAGTTATGCAATCAAATGAATGCCTTGCCAAAAGGTCTTGAAGCACTTCCACTTTTTTAAATTTATGTCAAGTATTACCTGCATTGTAATTACAGAATGCCACAATATACAAGTGTTCAAAATAGACTGTCATTTATTTTGCTATGATGCTGTCATGTAGGCCATAGCTTTCCTTCAGTCCAAATTGTACTGCAGTGACCACAAAGTATGCCACAATTATTATTTCTAGCAACTATTGGAATTTGTACAACTTCAGAAGTTATTCTTCCCCCAAGGCAAGTTGGCCCAGTTAGGGTAAAAGTCACTTTTGTAAAATTTTATAAATAGAGAGGCTAGGCGCCTCATTTACTCACTCACTCAACACAAGCAAGTTCGCCACGAGGCCTAATCTGCTATATTGAGTTTAACTACAAGCACTTACCTTTATCTCTTGGCATGCATCTAAAATCTTTGATATGCAGCTAGGATCCTTAGCATGGAGATCCATCATACCCCAGAGAACTATATCAGGATCAACAAGCCATAGCTGATGTAGGAGAATGGTACAATTAGGATTGGTACCAACAAGATATGATGGGAAAAGGGCAACGAATATTCCATGCTGCAGCTGATTGAATGCAGACTAGAGAACAGTGTTACATTCATTTTAGTCACCATAAAGCAATAATGTTCTCAACAAACATAAAACAACTTCAAGAGGAAAAAAAGCATTAATACCTTGCATTTTACCTTAACTTGGGCAACGACAATTAACAATATCTCTGGACAGTGCTTAATAGGAAACTCAAGCAATGCATGCACAGCACTCGCATGCCCAATCTCTGCCATATGGCACAATACCTCTACAAGATCAACAGACAGCCATGATTGGTTAGCAGAACCACATGGAAGTAAACTCCCATGTGGACCTTCAAGGGGTGCCTGCAAAATGAGGAATCTTTTGGTTAGATAAAGAAATGCAGAGATATAATAATAATAAAGAGGGGCAAACTAATCGCCCAATGGTTAGCTCTATTGGTAGACGCTCTTGTGCAAAGTTCACAAAGGCCTCAGGATGAAACCCCATGAATCCCTTGGGTTACCATCTGGTATTTTGGCTGCTTGTTACTAGCATCCTCGATCCAGAAAACTAGGGAAGAGGGGGGGAATCCACTGGTGTCTAGCAAGGCACCAGCCTCCTCACTAGGTAAGTGAGGGACTATATTTCTCCAGAAAACAAAACAAAAAAAGATGAATTGTTAAGTGACATCATCACCTGCAGCCTCCTTGAATGTGCAAATGTAAAAACTTCAAGAGAGGCAGATACAACAAATCTCAAGAAGGACAGTTGGCCTTCATCATTGTTCCAGACACTCCTGCAGACTGTTTGAATGGGAAAAGGATCCTACATATAAATAATACAAACAAATAATTTATTGCAGCCATTTGTGGCAAGATAAAACTAATTTCCCTGTAAAGCAAAATGTCAGAACACACAAATCCATCATGTCAATAGCCCAAAGATAGCAGCAACTGCATTATAACTCTACATGTCTATCTGGCAAGTTTTTCCATAAATCAACATGTCTACCTAGCAAATTTTTCCATAAATTGACATCAAAATAGAGAAGGATTTCTGATCTGGCAAATAAAAGTCTTCCTGATCTAGAGACTCCATCACAGAAACCCAGTTTATTTCTGGAGCCTGCAAAGTAACCACCAGTATTGAAAATTTCTCACTAAAAGTAACTTTAGATTTCAATAGATACAGCTAACTGAATACAATGATTGAGATGAGGTGAATGGCAGAACACTCACCAGTTGTTTGATAGAATCCAATAGAACATCAATATTCCAAGATGATAACCATGACGAGTCAGTTATGGAACTATTAAACATTGAAGTATAAAATGTTGAATGTGTGCCATGGGAATCCTTAAGGCCTGTATGAGTGCGCATAACCATGCTAATTATCTTGGACACAGTCTCCTCCTTCAGTGGAGAAAAAAATGACAAAATATCTTTGCAGTGTGAAACATCAATTGTACATCCATATCCAAGCTCCTCCATTATGTTTGCAACATCAATTGCCTCTTCTAACTGGGTCAAAATATCATCAGAGACTAGACCATTGCTTGTAGAGAGAGATTCAAAACTCCTGCAACACAAAATTGGCATGGAAATGAAGAAACATGCACACAATGCTGAAAAAAGCAAAAGATATACCTTTGCTCCCGTCAAGGCCATGATCCTACCTTGCTATAAATTGTTAAGTCGTAACTATTAACACAGCACTGGATGAAAAAACTATTTAAAGAATGTGCATACATCAAGGAATCAACAAAATTCACTTCATTTGTAAATAGTGGAGTCAGTAACAGTGACGTTTGGGCTTTGGGTTGCAGCAAAGACAATGCCTCGAGGAAAGTGGGCACATGCTTTGATAATCCTTCACTCCGATGAAGGAATAATGAAATCTGCTCAATGAGATCTTCAAAAATACTGGCTATTGGTGCTCGTCTACAATGACCCCGAAGAAAAGATGAATAACTATAATGGAAATCCCTTTACATCTTCCATGTTCCTTCTACCAAGAAAGATTGTGGCTGCATAGTCTCCTTTTTAAACCCTTATCATATGAAAAGACCTAACCAATTATAGAGGGGGAAGTTGCCCTAGCATGGCAGGATTCTCTACAAATGGTGCAAAGCACAAATTAAGACAATCGGAACACAGCCAATGAAGCTCATTTTCTTAAAAATTCTAAACAAAGTGATTGAAAACAAACAACAAGGTTTCGCACATCAAGTGATCACAAATTAAAGTTTTTGAATCTAACATGCTGCCATGCAAGCTATAACTTTGTATCTAATCAAAATCTTCCCCTAGTAGCATATGCCTTGTTCAGATAAAATGCTACAGCACATGATAAAGCCTTACAAAAGTAATATCTACTCCTAAATGCCCTGGAGGATGGTATTCATACAATTCAAGAACCTGTTAATTGCAGGTTAAAAAAATAAAATGACAAAGAAGAAGAGTAAAGCAAAGCAAGCCCTGCTCTGTTATACCCAAAATTGCCAGTTTAACTCAACCCCAATCCAAAACTAGGTCAAATCTAACCAGAACAAGGCAGCATTGGCTTGCTACATCAGACTTAAGTCAAAAAATGTGAAACTTGACAATCTATGCAAACATGACAAGCTATAACCATGTCCAATCACCCGCATGCCTATGTAAACCAAGAAATCTCCAATCTTACCCATTTTTTGCACATCTTGCAGCAAATTTTTAGACCTTCATGTAGCATCAATGGCATAGATTTTGTGTTCATCTTCTAAGCATATTATCTGTAGGTTAGGGAATAGAAATTGTACTCATTTTCTAACCAATATTCAAGCATATGGGCACAGATTTCCACCAGAGTTTTTTCATAATACAATTTTCTATATATTGTGCTCAGTTTCTACGCAAATTTTTGATACCTTGGGCATAGATTTTCACCAATATTGCAAATACGTTTTTTATCATGCAATTATGTTCTACCATACACCTATATAGTGCTCATTTTCTGAGTAAACTTTCTGGCACCACTGAACCAGGAAAGAGACAAAGATCAATAAAGTCCATGATGAAAGCAGTCACACTAGAGGAAGTTGAACCTGGAATACTTGTCTGAGTATAGGCATGCACATTATAGAGGTAGCTTTAGAGTCCATTAGAGTGTCAAGTCAAGTTGTGCCATGGACACAGTGCACATGGTAGGGGTAACTTTAGAGCCCATTAGTGTGACAAGTTCATCCTTGGACAAAGGTTTAATTCTAGATGTGATTGCCAGAGATGTTTCCAAGTCAGCATGGAATTTATAACAGGTACTACTGTTCCAATTTTAAAGATATTGACCTGGGTACATCTACAAATAATAGTTCAAAAGTGCTCCCAATTTCCAGGGCAACCTCTAAAGTGATAATTTGGTGCCTAGAAATGTAAAACAAATGAAGTTTAGAAAATACGGATATATATAAGAACATCAGCTCATCTTTTGCACCATCCACAAATCTATGTGCATCTAAGGTTTGATGAATATATCTAATATGATCATCAATAGATGGGATTTCGATAGTTTAGAGATGCTATATGAGTGTGTTAAGTTGTTAACTTGTCTTCTTAGTTTCAAAATACAATTATCTTATCACCTTGAATCAAGCCCTTGCAATCATGGCAGTAAAACCATAACATCACATGACAAAATTGTGCCACCAATCTTGTAGGTCTGCAAACATGCCTCCAAGTGGATCATGCATCCAACCTTACTTATTAGTTATTACAAGTCTCTAAGAAATGTCTATTAACTTGTTCAGTGCTACCTTACAAGATCATCTTCAAATGACAAGCTCTCCCCTAGTTTAAAAACAAAAGCATCTCTCATAGTACAATGAAATTATATATCACAAGCTCTCCTCGATATCCATGTGTATTTAGAAAGAAACAGTGCATCTCTCATAGTACAATGAAATTATATATCAATTTTGAAATTCCACAAAGATATTTAAAAAAAAAAACATGTTGGTTGCTCCACAGTTATTAGCAGAAGCTGGGATGCATCTTACAAACTCATCACCTTAAATTTTCCAAGGAGACCATTCTTGATGGCGTTGAAGGAATTCAAAATAAGAGGCAGCCTATGCTAGAACTCAGAATCTTTAGTCATAAAATAAAATTTATAGGGAGAGCAGAAGAAACCAAAGCTGAATGTTTTGAGATTACTGAGAAATTGATAAACTTTCAAAAAGATGCAGACCTGAAGAATAAACAATAGAGCTTTTTTCACAGTCATCATCTGAAAGTTTCACAGGGCCAATTCAGAGAATTATCCTCTGACAAATATAAAACTAAAGTCTTCAAAAAGTAATAGGTTTTCAACTAATTAACTTGTACTTGAATGCATGCACATCTCCCCCTTACAGTAACAGGAAAGGCAAATTTATATAAAATTACCTTGGCTGCTGGAGTTAGCCAGTGAATCTAATGAGTTCTTCCTCAGCCGTTCATTATGTCCCGCCAACCTTCTCCTGCAACTTCTCTTTGCGTCGTCAAATTATGCTATGACATGGAATCTAGATAGGCACCACAACACCCAATTATTCATATGTATTATCAAATTATATACTTAATATGTATGGATCCATGTTGACCTACTCACAAAAACTATGACACAACAATTGGAATTTAATTTGTGCCATAAGCATCGTATGAAGGGATTGTTAAACATAAGATGCAGATGACTGAACTACTTACTTATGCAATTATCATGGTCTCTCATATACAAAAGGTCACCTTTACAGCTACATTCATAGCTACCCCATGTATTTTTGCAGCTGCATTCTGAGCATTGGAAGGCTACCTTTTCTTTGCATTCATTTATATCTGATTGGTAAGTTGTTAAACAAAAATAGCATCAATAACTGTGCTAGAAATTTTTGTTTTCATCATATAGGAAAGTATCCACTTCAACATACCTTCACACTTATCAACACCGTTTCCCCTAAATCCAGGAGGACACTTGCATCCACTAGTCTGTGTGTCCTGGAGTATTGAAAAGAGTAAATACCATTTCCCATTAAAATCTACATGGTCAAGTTCTAATTGAGAAGGACAAGGGCTCTACCAGACAAGAAGAGAACATCTGTCCATCCTGGGTGCTATGCCAGCAACCCCCATTATTGATCTTGCACCGTCATGGCCCAGCAGCATGTAAAATTGTGATTTGGGAAAATATTAGATCATTAAAGCATGTTACACTAGAAATAGTTGTTTAGGAAAAGCAACTAGAGTCTAGACACATTACCAGATAACTAGAACAAGAGATGATATACAAATGATAATTGTCTTCGTTGAATGTAAGGGAGGATGATGTGTTCTTAATATTACAACTCAGAACTGATGTGAGAGGCAAACATTTAAAACAAAAATATATATCACGTGTTAAAGCACAAGAATAGAACAACACATTCAAAAACCAAGTGGTAATATTTCTTAGAAGCCTAATGCAAACAATAAAAAAACTCACATTTCTAAACCTTTAGATCTACAATAATGAGTAAGATCAAACAGCAAATGAAAATATGAATCACAGATTCACAAGAAACTACCAAAATACAATTAGGAAGTCAAAAAGAACCTCAGGTGCCTTGTAAGAGCATGAAAGTGGTTA